>JAHBCN010005267.1:0-56713 GCA_019359885.1 Listronotus oregonensis
AATGTAAAATTTTTTTAGACGTTCTATTGCAACTGTTTTAAAGCCAACATAAGAAAAAAAACACGCCACTTAATATAAGTATGAGTCGTTTAATTTGTAATATTTAAGAGCAAAAAAAAAAATAATAAAATATTTTAAAAAAAATAAAAAAAAAAAAAAAGACAAGTTTTTTTGTCTAAATGGAAAATTTATTTTTAAAGTTCTTTATTTAACAAGATGATGTTGAAATTAATTTTCCAGATAAAACCCTTTTATATTGCTCTCTTATCCTGTGTGTTTAACAATAAACATATTTTTTTTTTTCCAATTGATCAACCCCTGACCTCCATTTTAGAATTTTATCAGTTTTTTTTTAAATTTAAAAAAAAAAAGGAAGGCCGTTTTTAAAAACATATACCTTAAACACTAAAATTTTGGGATTTCTATTGTCTTTATTTGTTAACGGTTACACAACGTTTTGGTTGGGATGTATCTCCAATCGTTTTCAACATAACAAAATATTCCTAAAAGCTACGACTTATATACCACCCCTTGTTTACCGAAGCTTCCCCACTTTTCACGGTTCAGCAACGGCAGCCAGATATTGGGAATGCCTACACTAGGTTTGCTAAAAACATTTTGGTTCTTTACAATTATTACAGTTTCTTTAAATTTTCTTTTTTTCCAGTGATTTTCTTTATGAAGGTTTTTTTGCTTCCGACCTTTATGCGGTGTTGTTTTGACCAAGCGTGTTCGGCAACCCTGATTTCGACGTTTCACCTTGTTTAAAATTTTTTTTGTTTTCTTTAACTCTAACTTCGACTGGTCTTTTTTTTTTTCCAATGTATACCTCACCACATTCAGGGGGGAATTCGGTAGATTCACAAAAAACATTGTTGTCTGGCCGTCTTTAAGAATACTCTTTTGGGGTTTAAATGCCGTTTTAATATTGTACTTATTCGCGATTCTGCGGATCTTCTCCAAGTTCCTTTAATGTATGAATTGTAATAAATATTTGTCACGTGAAGTCTCGTTCAAGTTGAGTTTCTTGTCTTATTTTTATTTTTTCGATTGTTTCCTATACTAGTCTCTCACTGTATCCGTTCTGCTTAAACCCTAGTTATGTTACCTATTTCCTCCTGCAGGGATTCCCTACTGTTGCATAAGGTCATGCACGATTATAGAGTACGTAAACCCCCTTTTTGGGTTTCGTTAGAGTGATTAGAATTATGGTTAAATATTGTCCAGTGTGGGTTTTTCTGTTTCCGAGGTTTGTACATGTCAATTATTTCGTTTGACTAGAACGTCGAGGAAAGGTAGGGCCAATTTTTTTGCTCCTTCTTCATTGTAATTTTTAAACAAGGTAGGATGCAGTTTAGTTTTTTTTAAGAAACCTTCAAGTTTTTTGCCATTACCTGTTCATAAAAAAAAAGTATCGCCAATATCTTGCCAAATTTTTGGTTTAATTACTGCAGTTTTAATTGCATGTTCCCAAACCATTCCATAAAATATTTGCTTCCACTGGGAAGCACAAACCCATGGGAACCCATCACCCCGTGCGTAGAACTCATTTTTTCACCTGAAAGTAGGAACTACGGAACTCCACACCCCATCACTTCATCCAGCGGCAGGTGGTGCGTTCTACTAGTGTTTTATCTTCTTGAAGCTTGCCCCATAATGCTTAACGATTATTATACTGGTCGTTTTGTATAGACTTTCTACATCAAAACTAACAAAAATATCGTCTGGTCCTATTTCTACATTTTTTTGAATGTCAACAAAAATAGAGTTTTTAACAAAAAAAGGAGACTTACCGACCTGTGGTTTAATTAGGTCTAAAAATGTTTTTCCAATGCAGTCGTGGGTGCGTTTCTAGAACTGGTGATGGGCCAAGGGTGTATTGTCCTTGTGTATTTTCGGTAGTCCCCAGAGATGAGAAGGTTTCTATTATGTGGTTTTAAAGTTTTTCTTGATTCATCGGTTAGAAAGTTTTGTATTTCATTAAGGTCCTGCAAATTTTTTTTCTATGGATGCTGTTGGGGCTTGATCAAGTGATCTGTATTTACCTTTCCCCAAAAACTTTGTCTATTTTCCGATCGTAAGTGATTGCATCCATGACTACAGTGGTATTCCCTTTTTCTGGAAGAATTTTGATAGTTTTTTTATTTTGAAGCTCTTTAAGAGCTACTAATTCATTTTCATTTAAATTGATGGAGTTACTTTTTTTTCCCCTTTCCAAACCATTCTAACTTTCCACGAAAAAATTCCGCATCTGGTCCCTGGAGTCGTTTTTTCTAGACTACTAATCATGTCTAAAGTCGGTGTTTGTTTTGGGGCTATGGCAAATTTTTTCCCTCTTCCAAAAAAAGCTCTTTTTTTTTGAGGGGGTTGGGAGGACATGTTAATAATAGTTTTTTTTTTTCTGTAGTAATAATGTTCTTTCTATCTTTTGGAAAAAGGAGATGGGCTTGGCCACCTATTTAGGGTATTTCACCAATATTTTTTTTTTTATTAATCAACTATAAATTTTATCAAAAAATCGCTTTGGAAAGATTCCCCAAGACCCTTACAAATTTGCAAATTTAAAAAAAAATTTTACAATTTAAAAAATTATCGTTCTGGTGGCAAGTCTTTTTCACGTTCAAGATAAAATTAACAAAAAAAAAAAATAATAATAATAGATAAATAAATAAAATAATTAAAATTGAAAAGTTTTAATTTTGTTACGAAGTTTTTGATATTCTAAGAGATTTTTTTTAAAAATTTTGACGTATTGTCATAAATAAATATAATTCGTTCGGACAGGTATATTTAATATTTTAAAAACAAAAAGGTTGGTAAATCAATAATTTTAATTTTTTTTTTAAATTCCTCAGCCTTAGGGAAAGAAAACCAAGTAATACTTAAATTAACTGATATTGAGGCCACACAATAATCATTATTTATTAATATAAATGTTCTTTTTTTGGTTTACGTTTTTTTAAAAAAAGTTTTCTTTTTAAAGTACCAGCAGCATTCCAGTTTATTTTATGATTATTATCAAATGCATTTTGACAAATTTTTGACTTGTGGAATTCTGTGTATTTAATATATGATTAATGCTTTTTTAGGGTTTTTCTAATGGTCTGGGTTTCACCTAAATAACTTTTATTACATTCACAAGAAACTTATAAATAACATTCTTTTTTTTTTCTTAATTTTGTATGGTTTTATTTTTGTTTCTTGGGTCTTATAGTGTTTGGTATTTTAAAAATAGATACATTTTTAATTTATTATTTTCTTTTTTTTAAATTTTATTTGATAAGCCATAATTGAAAAAAAAAAAAATTTTATAGGTCTATTTTGATTTTGTTTTAAATTTAGTTTTTAAATTTGAAAGTGCATATGGGGGATAGGATTTTTTTTGGAAAAAAGAGATATATATTTAGAATATTTATTTAAGTGGAAAAGAAAAAAACCCAAAATATACCCCCCCTTGCCACATTTCTTTATTTATTAGGCATATTTTTTATATTAAGTCTGTTTGTTTTAGAAATGGTATACACTGTTTTTTTTTTTTCGAAGCGTTTTTATCAAGGTGTATTTTAGGACTAGGTGTGTACAAAAGTGTAAAATAGGCAAACTATTTCTGAATAACAAGACAAAATATTGATCTGGGGGGTAACAAATTTAATTGGTTAGGGGGGGTAAGACGGCACCAGCAGATCCCCCCTTTTCCTATTTCCCTTTTCCTTAAATCTTTGGTTTTAGATTAAACGTGTTATTAAAAAAATATATTCTTGAGAGCAAAAGGACATTATTAAATGATACCATATGTCAAAAGAATCATTGGCCGTTATTTTTTTATCTTTATCAACTAGTACCGACTTCTTTCATAAACAACAATTGGAAATATTTTAAAAGGTTTGCAAAGTCGGTTTACTTTTTTTCTTAAATTAATTTTTTTTAAAATTATGATTGCCACTGAAACGTTTGGGTTTTTTTTTATTTATTAAATAAAATATATATTATTAAACATTTTTAAAATCAATTATCTTTTAAAACCGGCTTTATTTGACAGGTGTTATTTTAAAAAATATATTTTGACTTATTTTAAATATTTAAATTTTTTTTTGTCAAAAATACCATGCTTAAAAATATTTGTTTCTCTAAAAAACATTAGGAATAAAACCCCTTAAAAAGTCCGATTTAAAAAAAAGGCCCCCTTTTTTTCCCTTAAACTTTAAAATTATTACCGTTCTCTCGCTTTTTTTCCAATTTTAAAAAATAGAGAGAGAAAGGTTAAAAACCCGGGCTTTTTTGGTAAAACGTTGGCCCTTTTTTTTTAAATCGGACTTTACAGGTAAAAAAATATGTGCCAAAATAACTGTCTTATTTAAGATTTAGGCAAACATATTTAAAAAAAAAAAAAGAAAAAAAAAAATAAAAAGATTACCCGAATTTCCCCCTTTTAAACATCTTTCTTCCTTTTGACCCTTTTTGATAATTTTTTTATCGGGCCCACCCCGATTTTATTGAAATTTAGTAAACGGGGTTTTTTTTGGGGGCCCCGATTACGAATCTGAAGTCGGGCTCTTTTCCAACTTTTTTTTTTCGGATCTATTTAAAATTTTTTTAATTTGTTTTGTTTTAACGCTATGTTTAACCTAATTTTCTACTTTTCCCTGTTTTAAAAAAATGTCCATTAGAATAGCTTTAAAATAGCCCATAAATTTTAAAAGGCACTATTATTTAAAAAAAACTATTTATAAAAAAAGACTGGGGGCCCAAAAAAAAAAAAAGGGCCAGTTTAGCTTATTTACTGGCTATTAAAATTTTAAATTATAGTAAAAAAAAATGTAACACTCACCGGAAAAAAATTTATCTAATTTTGTTATTGGGGGGTTTAATCAAAGGGGTTAACCCATAAAACCTTTGGTTTAAGAGTCCTATTAAACTATCCTGCAGACCAAAATTTTTATTTGATTTCCAGATAAATCAAAGGTGTTTGACCCCAATGGTCGTTAAAGTACAATTAAACAACGTAAGTTTCACCAAATGGCCCCAAATTTTAAAAAGTTTTTTAAGGGGAAAATAGGTGTAGCGTTTACAAAATGTTCTAAAGAACCTTTTTTCACCATATGAAATTTATTAAGTCATACGGGGCAGCCCCGGGAAAAGTCACAAAGGCCCTTTGGGGCCCCCGTCACTAACCATATTCTTGTTACCTGAAATCAAAAATATTTTGTTGCCTAAAACCCCCCCTTCGATAATTAACTTACCGCTTTTTTTATTTAAAACTTTAGTTTGAGATATTTTGTATATGTTGTTTAATATTTTTTACCTCAAACTTTTTAAAAAAATACAAATTATTTATTTTAAAAAAATTTCTTTAAAAGAAGTGGGAAAGTCATGAATTATGTCACATAAAGTAATTTTTCTACGACTGTTGAAAATTCTAAAAACGCACGTCAAACAGGATCTAAAATCTAATTTCACATGATGTATGATACTATTTGTGAAATTTCCACATCAGTTGGGTCTGTTTGGCCAAAATGATGGAAAACGAACGAATGCAAAAAATTTGAATAAATAGGTGTGATTTTCGGTTGCCTGATTACACTTATTTTAATTTCCCTGCAAAGTATTGTCAAAATTTTTCTTTTCTGTGTAAAAATGGAGAGTAATGGAATTTGAATTTTTTACCAGCCAATTAAAAAAATTTTAATTTTTTTGCTAAAGTTAAATTTTCAATTTTCGTAATATATATCAACAAGCCTTTGGCTTATACTGAAACTAATACACATAAGCCTTTTTTAAGTATTCCGGTACTATTGGCAAAATTTTACTGTTCCGGATTTTTGTAGCTTAATATTATACCATAACAAGTAACACACTACATCCGTCTGTCTAGGTTTCGAGTATTAGTAAAGTCATAGGAATTACTGAATTTTAAATAATATTTTGTGGTTAATAGGGTCAATTTATATTCTTGGTAATTTCTAGAAAGTGGCCGCAACTCCGATTTTGACCAAATTTGGCATAGGGGGGTTTTTGGGGCGCTGATCACGAATCTGAAAAATATTTGGGGAAACGTTTCGTTTATGAAATTATCCATCATCAAACTTGAAAGTCAAACTAACCTCATTTAACTATATTCCCCCTTCTTTTGTAAAATTTTGATTTTTACACTAAAGTGGCAACAATATTTTATAAACACCTTTTAAAAACGTTTTTTTGTTTTTTTTTTACACCTTTTCTTTATTAAATTGCCAAGTATCATTCTCAAACGAGGCGGCCATGTTGTATATATTGTATACCTGGTTGCAGCGTTTGAAAGTAATTTTACAATTAAATAAAAAAATAGTATAAAATAAATATAAAAACAATTTTTTAAAAAGGTTTTTTTAATATTGTTTTCCCAAATTTTGTGAAAAATCAAAATTCTGAAATACAAAAAGGGAGAAATAGTGTAAGGGTTTTTGTTTTCACGATGATGGATATCCGAAAAAACAAAAACGTTTTCAATTCGTGATCCTTTGCCCCTATAAAATTTGGTTAAAATAGTGCGGCCACTTTAGACAATTACCATATTTTTTGTAATGTTTTATTTGTTAATAGAATGCATACTAAACCTATATATCTTGACGGAGGCTACTACCCTTAAAATCCTTAACTTAAAACATGATTTTTTAAGTAAAAAGTGGTGTTCTCTGTTACTACAACCATGAACAGTGTAGTTTTTAAACATTTGTTCGTTTTACTAATAATAAAGGTAACTTATTCCGTAAACTTTAGTAACATGATATTTACCGTAAGACATTACTTATATTACTAACTTATTTTTTAAAAAAGATTGTTCTACTAAAGTTACAGGAACAAACATATTACTTAAAATTATCTATTTTGTGATATATTATTAGATACACATATGCCTATGTCTTTTGTAGAGTTACCTTAAACTTTAGTAATATGGTTTGCTCAAAGTGGGGTTTTAACATTAATATGCTTTCTATTCAACCGCCACTAATGTTACTACAATTATTAAATAATAATATTATGAGTTTGAACCATAATGTTACTCACAAATTCTAGAAGGCTGTGGCAGCAACTATTACTCGTAAGCAAACTATCAAAACAATAATTCATTGAAAAGGTTGTCACAAATTTCTATATTTACACTGGACAATATTTACAAAAAGTATTGCTTGTGGAAATTTTTTGAAAGTGTCGATGAAATAGATAAACAACACAGTAACTTGCCACTTTTAAAATATTTAGTAAAAAACGCTGGTATAGATTTATTGGAAAATAACTTGTTTACAAAGATACAAGAAACTCTTGGTTTATGCACCCATCGTTAAACCGCGTGAGGAATACAAAAAGAAATAAAATAGTATTCAAGTACTATTTGTATGTTCTTAAACATCGAAATTTTATGGTCAGTACTAGCAAAGTTCCGAGTCCTACCTATTCGCCTATGAAACGAGAAGTTGTGTTCCAAGAATACCATAATACTAAAAGTTTTATTAAAAACACAATAAGGAATATGATTGTTGTTTTTTATTATTTGTTAAATTTATTTAATAAAATTCCTTATTTAGAAAACGATGCAATAAGTGTGCTTTTTTTTAAAATAATTCATAAACAATTCGTTAATGTCAACCTGGTTAGTGTCAACCAGTCAAAAATATTTTATTTTCTGTCATTTACGTTTGACATAAGCGTGTGAAAACTTTGCACACGGCGGCGGCGCGGCGTATGAAACATTTTTACACAGTCCTGTCAAAAGTTAAAAGATTAAAAATAATAAAAATCGCATATTAATCCTTATTTTCTGCAGGGGTAGAAAAAGTATCGTGTGCAACACGTTTGAAACTCTCTCACACGAGTATGAGATTTGTGCACGAGCCGTAGGCGAGTGCTACAAGTCATACTCGTGTGTAAAGAGTCTTTTTCAAAACTTGTTGCACAATATACCATTTAAATTCTAACAATATACGATTGTGTAAAATCTTGCTCGTTTTTCAAATATACGACATGAAATTTCAATTTTTAATTTTTATGAATAAAACGGTGTTTAAAAGGCTGAAATAAAATTTACTAAGGTAGTACCTTTAGGAATCACCTAAAAAACACTCCCTGATAGATATAGATAGATAGATAGAGATGATATAGATAGATCCTGTAAAAAGCCAAGTAACATAATATAAATTTTTCGTGAATGAAGTGTTTGGCAAAACAAAAATAAACTTAGACCAATTAAAAAAGAATTTAAGCTCAAAATTATTATTTTTTCTTCATGATATAATATTTTTATTATCCACGAAAAAAATTTTTTGTGGCTTTTACGCCCTTTAAAAAAAACACTTAATTTTCACATGTCATCACATTAAAATATTTGTTCATTATAGTTACAGTAAAATATGTAGTGTTTAGTTAAAATATTTTAAAAAATGATAACGGTATAAATGGTGATATTATAAATATACATATTTATACGAATTTTAAACATACATATTATTTTTTAAATAGGCCGAATTAAGTGCACTTTTTAAGAATATTAGTTTTTTATGAAAATGCAAATAAAAATTCCCGTCTGCATAACAAAAAATATTGGCCCAATGCTACCGTCTAAGGTGTTGATCAAGAAAATTGCACATGCCAACGTTAAAACCAATGCAAATTTCTTGATCCATATCTTGGACGAGTAACATTGGGGGCCAACATTGGTGACAACATGGGAAGCCGGCCTAACACTAAACAAAACTCCAACCTAATATTATAATAAAAAAGGTCTCTTTTAAATGGCAAATTCTCGTTAAGAATTTTTACGCCTATACTTTTGCTAAAAACAAAAGTTTTAAAGTTATATGGATGGCAGATTTGTCCATTTTTTTCTATTTTTTTTTTATATCCTATGTGCCAAAGTTATTTGGTAACACTGTAAACAGGTCCTTTATTAAATGCAAGTATTTATTTTAGAAGTTTAAAAGAATTATTATGTATTAAATATGTATATAGTTTAAATTATTTATAAACAACCATCACACGGGGTGGTCAAATTTTTTTTAAAAAAATATATATATTTTTTTGTATTTGGATATTTCTAAAAAATGTCTGCAGGCGCACTCCGTAACACCATAGAGATAAATTTTCTGTCCATAATAGAAAATCTCTTTAAACCCAACTCCGTAAGCTTTCTTGGCTATAATCGGATTTCCAAATGGCTAGTTCAGAGTATAGAAAAAGAAACACCAGCCAGGGTCCTGCTACGATTTGTTCTCTTTCTATCCCATGAAAATGTACATAGGTTTATCTTTGTCATTGTTTTACCTATTTTTTTATTTCATTTTGAACTTTTAAAGTGATTCTAACCCGCAAATCTTTGTTTACTTATATATTTATTTTTCAGGTCATATTTTAATTATTTGAATTACATGTAATTACCCAGTGTTGTAAAGTTTATCCTTAAATAAATAAATTAAATTATTAAAGTTTGGTGTTTGTGGTCTGTGGTTTAAAAATTATAAAATAGACCCAATTTTTAATGATTTTGTAAAAGAGCACATCTTTGGGGATACAAAAAAATCATTTCTTAAACCTCATCAGTGTTTTAAATGCATTTTAACTAAAAGTTTGTGCACATATTTTTAATGATATTTGTATATTGCACTTTAAAATAAAGCATTTATATATCAACCAAGTTTCCATTTAAGAAAATAATCTGAACATCTTTTTGATTTTTTTTAAATGCACTAATAATTTACCTCTATATTTCCTACCAAATTTTACATTTCTTAATTAAATTTCAAAAACTATTTGAAGCCTCACAACTACATTGCGCAAAAAAAGTATGCCATCACCTCTATTTTTTACATAAGCAAGCATAAGCATTTTTTCTCCAAGCAACCTATGTTTTTATGTTAAATAATATACTATATTTCCGTTACCGAACGAGCCACTTAGAGAGATTGATATTGGGTACCAATAAGTGATAGAAAGAGAAAATCTTTTTAATTTATTGCTTGTCTTCTATCTTCATTGAATTACTGAGTTTGCCTGCTGGAAACCAATTGTGCCTTTCAAATAACCATAAAAATATTTTGACATTTGTCACCTAACTCCTATTATATTAAAGTCACATTACTATTTCTTAAAGGTTTATATATATTTTTTCACTGTAGTAAATAAATCAAAACTAAATTCTAAACAGTTTTGTCTAGCAACTGTTTTCTATATTTTAGCTTCTAACCTCATTTTTTGACATGTTTTAAACTTTTCATCATAAAACCGTGTAATAAGTGTCAAAATGATTTTTTTAGATTTATTAACATGCACAATTGATAACTGCAGGCGAACTCTGTAATTCAATAGAGATAGAAATAGACAAGAAATAAGTTAGAAAGATTCTTTCTATCACTAATTGGTCCTCTATATCATTTTCTTTAAGTAGTTCGTTAAATTTTGGTAACGAAAATATAGTATATTATTCAACATGAAAACATAGGTTGCTTTTGAAAAATGCACAAACTATGGGAAGTTCACCGATAGTAGCAGATTTTTTTTATTATCAAAACTTAAAGCCTTGCTCCTTTTTAACACTTTAACTTTATGTTTATCTTATTAGCTCCTTTTTTAGAGGATATATTAAGACAGGGCCGAACTTACCTATGGGCGCACGTGGCGAACGTCCGGGGCCCCCAAGCAAAAGAGGCCCCCAAAGGGGGCCCCGACCACCGTAGGGTGGTAAAAAATTATTTTGCGAAAAAGTTTAAACGTTTAACGAAAGGCTAATACCTCTGGGCCAAATATCCAAGAAATAAAAAATATTTTTTTCTTTATGTTCCTCAAAAATCATAATTTATTAACTGTAATAATAGCACAGTGTGTGGGGAGAGAAACGGTGTTTGACCTTCGGATTTTTTTGTAGTTTTAATTTCTATGAAAATTGGGAAAATGTAGAATAGATATTTTAAGGTATATTTTACATTATATTTGTAACGTTTCAACCCTTAAAAGTCACCCTAAGTAGCGAAATTACAAAAAAAATTTTTTTTATCTTAAAATTATTTAATGACGCTTATATTGTAGAAATTTGTTTTAACAGTTTACGGTATAATAAATATTTAACTACAATAACTCGACCCTTAAATAATCACCCCTTATAAGATTTACAAAAAAAATGTTTTTTGACAAATTAAATCGATTTGGTGATACATAATTATAGTCTCGAAAATGAAGCTGAAAAAATGGCAAAACTTGGCAATTTTTTTCTCCTGCATCGTTTGCATAAAAATTTGGAATTAGGCGCTTCTAACCCTCTACTTGAAATTCTATTTTATGGTAATGTGCTGTTTCTTTTTAAGGGTGAAAACTACCTCTAATTGTGAAAACTTATAAAATAAAATAACATTTTAAACCTCAAGATAGGTAAAAGTTGGTTTGGATTAGTTGAATAATGGTTGTTTTGTGCTTTGAAATACAATTTCAAAATATTTCAGCCCTTAAAAATGAACCCTTGTTAAAGCCAAAAGTAAAAAAATATATTTACCCTAAAAAAATGATTAATTCATCATAGGGATTTAATTTTAGAATGCTGCTGCTTAAAATATGTACTAATTTCATTTTGCAACTTTTCGATACTCATATATCAAACACGATTATAGCTTAATTAAAAAAAAAGATTTACCCCAAAAAAGTTAAAAGCTTGACAGATTTATTAATTAAAAATATTACTGCCTAAAATATTACCAATTTCATTATTTGGTAATTTTTTTTATTCTTAAAAACTACCCCTTATAACAGTGCAATTCTTATAAACCAATATAATAAATATAAATAGGAAAAAAATTGAATTACATACGAAAATTATACCGGTAAAAGTATAAAGTATACCAGTTATATAGAATATTATGCAGATTATGCTCCAAAGTGGGCTATTCGAATTTTTCGAAAAAAAAATTATTGGTTTTTTAAACATAGCTCCTTTAGTTTTAATGATAGAAAGTTTTTTCAAAAAAAGTTTTAAAATGGGATGAGTTTAAAGGGCTCGAATAAGGTGGTGCTCGCTCGTAAATAGAGGCTTTAAACGGTGATATCTCGCCAAATATTTTTTGAAAAATTTAAGTAACAAAAAATCTTTACAATCAAAAAAGCTACAAGTCGGTATTATGGAATTTTTTGTATCTCCCGTATTGACAAAGTTATTTTGAAGAAAATGACAATTTTTACGAAATTGGGGAAAATCGTTTTTCACTTTAAGCTCCAATTATTTTAAATTAAGCGTTTTAAATTGGTCAAACTTCTAGGATGTATTAATAATATATATATATATATATATATATATATATATATATATATATATATATATATATATATATATATATATATATATATATATATATATATATATATATATATATAATAAAAAAAAAAAAGATTCTAAATTCTTGGGGATTCGGTCTAGGGCTGAAGTAAAACTCTTTTTTTACTAAACGCCGAGCTTTCGGAAATTTATTTTTTTTCCTTTTTCAAGGCTACAATATAAAGAAAAATTTTTTACAATCAAAAAATTAATCTACAAATGCAACTTATTGTTTTAAAACGATAAAAAAAATATATAGCAAAATATAACAATAAAACTTACGTGCAAAGTGAGTTTTCTTAAGGCTAGAGTCATTATAAGAAACATAATCAATTTATTGTTTTACATCTTAGTGCTCATAATTTTTGAATTTAAATTTTTTTAACATTTATACATTCTAGTGTTTTCTAGAACATCTTGAAACATACTGTTCAGTAGAGGTGTAACAAACCATATGTATTCGGAACTGAGTAACGGGTGCGCCATCTAGTACCGAGTAACGAAACGTTACACACGAATGCATTTCGTTACTCGCATGCATTTCGTTACTGCATTTTTCGTATTATACTGTTCACGCAAGTACAGGTTGATGCGTGTTTTAACATTTGCTGATCGTATGTTTAATTCAGGACGCAATCTTTTGGTGAATTTAAAAACGTATTAAACGTTTATTAAAGGTATTTGTTAGACAAAGTTTAAAATTTGAACAGAAAAAAGGTATGAAAGTATTTTTTACAAATTAGAAATATGTATGTTTTTGTTTTTTATTACCGCGTATTTTCACGTTTTGTTTTGTTCTTATCTTAAAGCTCTAATGCATTTATATTTTCTTGCTGTTAATTTTTAAATATTATTAATTGTTTATATCTCATATATTATTATTTACCTTATTTTTTTAATTTTACAGTTTAATTTTCTTGCTACAATGGATAAGAAAGAAGATTTTATTTTTAAATATAAACCAGAAATTCCTGACATAAAATGTTTTATTTAATTATGATTTTTTATTGATATGGCGCGACGAGCAAGTCGCAGATGTTAAATGTTTAATTTCTTGCCCATAACAATTGCGGCGCTTTAGGTTCAATTTCATTTTACGAAAAAAAGATTTTCTTTGTTGTTTTAGTTTTGTTTGAAATGTTTTTATTTTATTTTTACGTTTATTTTAATTCTAAGAACAAAAGATTTTTTTGTTGTTTTTATTTTGTTTAAAACATGGTTTATTTCATTTTTTGTGATTAATTTCATTCTAACCAAAACTATTTTAATGTTGACTTATTAATAGAATGTTGTAAATTTCATTGATAATAAATAACTTTCGACATCTATTTGTTGCTTGTAATATAACATAAGATCACGATTAAAATTTTCAAAATAGTAAATCCATTGCAAATTTGGTAGATTCCGTCAACAGTTTACTTGTAGTTATACACTTTACTTATTAAATCAAACTAATTTAAGAATACCAAACACAATTCTGGTTTAAAAATATGAACAAGTGAAAAAATACACCTTACGCAGCTTGGTATGTAATGCATTAGTATGTTTTCACACCGCGACGTCATACTGTACGCATACGCAATACGACTCGATTCGTTCCTCTAACATAAAATAGCATGTTATGAGGTATCAGAAGTAACGAGTAACGTAACGATACGATAGTAACGAGTACTAATTGATATAGTAACGAATACATACGGGTACGCTCTTTTTCGTTACTTTTACACCTCTACTGTTCAGTTAATACATATCGAAATCAATAGTAGTAGTGGTATTATCAGGACAACATTCCTTTGTAGGTTTTTTTCTTTTTTTATTTTGTCGAAAAAATATGTATAAAGTGTGCATGTTGGAAATTTTACAGAAAATTCTTTTAAAATTATTTAGGATTTTTTCTTTCTTTATATTTTATTATACAATAATTTAAAAAAAAAATAAGGATGGATACAAAAAAAAAAATTTCTTTCTAAATTAATTATCGTTCTGTTTTAAGTTTTCTAATAGGCTAGAATAAATTATGCTTAGATCGTCAATATCTTTTCTTTTATTCATGCAACAACTATCCAGGAAAATCTCCACCATTTCTAAAAACTGTCTTTTGTTTTTGTTCTTTTCTGTATTAAGTACCTTTGCATTAGCAAAATCTATGTTATGATTGGTCATAAGGACATGTTCTGATAGGGTACATGTTTTTTTATTGAGTCTGCAATCGCTCTTATGTCTGGTAATGCGTTGCTGTAAAACAGTGGAAGTTTGTCCTATATAGTTACTGTTGCATTCTATGCATTGAAGAGAGTAAACAATATTCGATTTATTTAAATCACTATCTGTATCTTTTAGCCTGGAAAAAGTGTTTCCAATTTTTAAAATTTGTTTTCCACTTATTTTAAGGCCTGTATGTTTAGTTAAAATTTTTGCTAATTTGTGAAAAGTTTCACCGCAATATGGTAGTGAAAAATAATAAGAGGGTTGATTCTCAGTTGATAAGGCAGTAATATTTCGAGAAATGTTAGTTGGTTGGTTATTATTGGATAAAACAGATGAGCTTTCTAGAGAAGTAGTAAAAAAAGAGTTTTACTTCAGCCCTAGACCGAATCCCCAAGAATTTAGAATCTTTGTATTCAACTAGTCGGTCAAGACTACCCTTCCACTTTCTTTATATATATATATATATATATATATATATATATATATATATATATATATATATATATATATATATATATATATATATATATATATATATATATATATATATATATATATATATAAGAATCAAAAATAGGTAAAGATCAATTTAAATGTTTTATATGCAAGATGTAGTATATTATTATAATATTATATTGTTTGTATAAACGTTACTGGGGGTGGGGGCCCATTCACAAATTCGCCCGGGGCCCCAGAGTTCCTAAGTTCGGCCCTGTATTAAGATTAACACTAGGACATGTCTTATTAAAAAGATAGAGGTGATGCGATACTTTTTTGGCGCAATGTAGTTATTGGGCTTCAAATAGTTTTTGGAAATTTTATTAGGAAATATAAAATTTGGTTGGGACTACCAAGTAGTAGTACATTTTTAAGGAAAATTCCAACAGGTGTTCAGATTATCTTCTACAATAAAAACTTGGTTGAAAAAGACTAAACAATTTTAAAGAGATGTAAGTTTTGTAAAAGAATAAAAAACGCAAAAAAATATAAATGCTTTATTTAAAAGTGAAATGTCCGAATATATTTAAAAATATGTACACGAATTTTCTATTAAAATACGTTTATAACACTAATGGGATTTAAGACAAGATTTTTTTGTTTCCCCAAAGTTGCCCCCTTCTACAAAATGCATAAAAATTGGGTCCATTTTATAATCTTGAAATCATAGACCACAAACACAAAACTTTAATAATTTAGTTGATTTATTTAAAAATACACTTTACAACACTCTAGGTAATTACATGTACTTCAAATATGACTTGAAAAATAAACACCTAAATAAACAAATATTTGCAGGTTAGGATCACTTCCAAAGTTTAAAATGAAATGAAAAAATAAGTAAAGCAATGACAGAGATAGACTTATGTACATTTTTATGGGATAAAAAGAGAACAAATCATAGCAGGAGCCTGGCTGATCTCTTTATTTCTATACTCCGAACTAACTATTCGGAAGTGCGATTATAGCCGAGAAAACTTACGGAGTGGGGTTTAAAGAGATTTTTCATTATAGACAGGAAATTTTTTCTCTATGATGTTACAGAGTTCGCCTGCTGAAAAACGTTTTAATACCCTTAATAAATAACCCTGTCAGCAAAACTGTAGACCAAGTGGATGTTCCTGTGACATGTTCCTCTATTGCCTAGAATTATAATTATATTTTTACCTAATTTGGTTTTCATTAATTAAAAAAAAAATTAAAACACCAAAGTGGAATAGAGCTAGTGAATCAGTTACTACAACTTGTAAATTATATCGTTCAGCGCGCTTTCTTGTAATTTTTAATTATCGGAATAATTTTAACACAACAATAAAATTGTTTAATTTATTTCTGATTATAGATACAATATCAAATTTGTCAAGGGTCAAATTTTAATGGCTATAAGTCTGTAACTGGTACTGTACTACTTATCTTATTTGCCTACGTAGTAAGCATTGGGTTATTTTGTTTAAAATGAAGACTGTTTTTTTATATCAAAGCAATAAAGGTTTAAATACGTTCGCTTTCTCTAATATACAGGGTAAGTAGAAAATTCCGGAACAGTCGATTAACTACGTTATTTAAAAGATTTGTTTAAAAACCGATATGCCTATGTAGCAAACCGTAATACCTACATTTATTGATCGTAATGTCAACTTTTTGCGACTTCCAGTTTAGCCGGAAATGATCCTTACTTTTTGTTTTTAAATGCAGCACCCAGTATATTTTATTGTTATCACACGCAGAATAAAAATCTACATTAAGAAAAATTATAATAAAATTTTTGTTTTAGTTAAAAAGTGATAAAAAAATTAAATAAAAATACTTTTTGCTAGTCGTCTCAGCTTGTAGAACATTGACATGATAATTGCCTGGGCCCTGGGCTATTTGGCTGGCGGTAGCGGTTGCGTTTATTAGTGCGCATCCTACCTGTACAGGTAATAATCCAAGTTTTTCAAAACATTTTAAGAAGCCTAATTTTCAGTTTCTTGTCTTTAGATAAGTTTACCAAAAATAATTTTTTATTGCCAGACACTTTTATCATTGCTAATTATATGCCATACGCGTTTTTTTTCTTTTTAATAAAAATTTCAAACTTTTTTAGTATGTCTGAAATTTTAATATTATGTTTTTTGAGTATACAAAAACTTAAAATTAATTTGCCAAACGTTAATTCGATTGCTAAATCTTTAATGAGAACGGCAAACTTAGTTGTATCACGGAAGGCACTTTTTAGGATTTTTTTGAAATTTATACCGATTATTATTTAAATAATACTGCATCGATTGGTGCAGTATGAAATTTATGAACAATACATTAACCTAATTGCAAAGATAGCGTTTTTAAGGCTTTTATACATAGTACTATACGGGATAACGAAGATATTACTTACATATAAGGTACTGTTGGGTAATAAGGCCGGGCAGGTAATAAGGCCAAAGTTATCCCAACGGATACCTTAATATTCTGTGGTCCTAGTGGCGCCATCTGGGTGTAGACAGATCTTACACAAAACAGTTGGCGCTATGTGAGCTAGATTACATTCCTCCATTTAACTAAATGCACGTGTTTAAGAATTTAGAAGTGTTTTCGTGCCCGTGTTCTATCAAATACCTGCAAAAGGTGAGTAACATTTTTTGGTAGTTTGATTAGAGTATTGTTTGCATTACATATTCTAAATTGTGTTGGTATATAGAATAACTTAACATAGTTGTTTCGCTTTATTCACTATTTTTTTTGTCACATCTAACCTCAAAAAGAAAATGGATGCCAGACTTGTAATAAGGCCGCGGCCTTATTACCTGCCTTACCATTAAATTTATTTGCAGATAATAAAGCCGACTACAAAATAATGTATATTTTTCGTAAATATATCTTAAATGTTTACGCTGGCAAAAGTCTTAAAAATTAATCCCATTATATATATTTTTTTTAGAAAAATTTCCAACCCTATCTCAATGCAATAAGCTCCCGGCCTTATTGCCTGTCTAGATGGTTACCTTTAAGTTTCTAGCCAGGTAATAAGGCCTGTTACAAGATAGCCTAAAAGTTGTTTTTTCATGTAGGATTCTTGCGGAAGTCTTAGAAAATAGTCTTTTATACCAACGTGTCAGCAAAAGTTACAGCGCGGAGCAGTTTTCTAACTTAGGTAAGTATTATAGCAGTAGCTATAATGTTCCGGTAATATTATCCGTCTCCTACATACGCAGTAGAAAATACTTCTTTATTTTTTAGTTATGGGGAAGAAAAATCGAGGAATACGAGCAAATTGGACCGAAGAAATGATGGAAGAGACCCTTCAGCTATTAAGGAGTGGTCGGTCTCAAGAATGGGTGGAACAGCAATCTGGGATTCCGCGTCGGACCTTAAGAAATCACCTTAAATCAGGTTCCTCAAAAAGGTCATTGGGAGCAAAATCAATATTAAATATGAACCAGGAAACGGACTTAGAAAGGAAAATATTAAGATTTTCTCGCAGAGGCTTTCCGTTAACTTCGAAGGTTTTACGCCGATCTGTTTTCAATTTTTGTGAGAAGATGGGCGTTAAACATAAATTTAACCGGGAAAAAAATTGGCTGGTAAAGAATGGTATCGTTCCTTTCTAAGATGTCATCCACGAATAGCTCAACGCAAAGCACAGCAATTAAATCCTGCCCGAGCTCAGAAGTTGAATCATTTCATTGTTAATAATTATTTTGATAAATTAGATGCTCTGCTATGTAGAACCGGATTAAAACATAGCCCCGAAAAAATTTACAACATGGATGAAAAGGGCTGCAGATTAACCCTCCATCATCAGCAGCTAGTACTAGCCCAAAAAGGTATCCAAAGAGTGCACTTAGTGGCGCCTGAACATGCGGAAAACGTCACAGTAGTCGCTTGTGCAAATGCACTAGGCCATGTCATACCACCCATGATTTTATTCAAAGGGCAACGTGGAAAATCTTGCTATTCTGATGGTTTACCAGCAGGCTCAGCTGTACACATGACAGCAAAGGGCAGCATGACGACTGAGATATTTATCAAATGGCTGGAGCACTTCTCAAAATTTATGTCTTCCCCTCCAGCAATTTTAATTTTTGATGGAGCGTCAAGTCACCTAGATGAGGCCATTGCTGAAAAGGCAGAAACTTTAGGAATTGAGCTTTTATGCCTACCCAGTAATACGACTCACCAGCTCCAGCCAATGGACAAATCCGTTTTCCGGTCTTTTGAATTACACTGGGATCAACAGCTTCTTGAATATTGGAGTCAACATCCTGATAGAAGGTTGAGTAAAGAAAGATTTTCTGATGTATTCACGCCAGTCTGGGGAAAGTGCATGACTATTAATAACATCTGCAATGGTTTTAGATTAACTGGTATCTACCCGTTTAATAGAAACGCCATTCCTGAACATGCATTCGCCCCAAGTCTTCCAACTCATCGTGGCCAAAATATTGCAGCTGAAAATAATGAGGAAAGTGCCATAGTAAGGGAAGAACTTTGGGCTTTGGAAGATGATATTCCATTAGCAACATTATTTAAGACAACTAAGGATAATTCAACAGCACATTGCAGCACCAGCTCTGCAGATCAAACTCAGTCAGCGGATTTAGCTGAAAAAGGAGAAACTTCACATCAAAACTCTTTCTCTGAAGTTTTAGTTACACCTGACATGGCACCAATAAAAACCCCCAATCGGAAAAAGGCTTTGAATTATCGTGCCCAATATGTAGGCACATATTTAAGGATCGTACTTCTGGAAAAAAGGTTACCAATATCACAAAAAAGGGTTCTGTTGTGAAGAGGAAGTCCGCCGATACGCCAACTACGAGCCTTTCAGCTGCTAATGAAGTATGGATGTGTTCTGTTTGCCTGCTTGACTTTGTAGCCGCTATGAGAGCATGTTCATCTTGTGGTACTTGGGTTCACGAAGAATGTGTTGGACTAACAGTTGAAGATAAAGAAGTATTTATTTGCCCTGAATGCACGCCTTGAGGAAATTTTAAAAATCAGCCTTATTACCTACTACAACTTTTACTCAGTGGCCATATTACCTGCCTATGCTGGTAATAAGGCCAAAACAGTTGTTTTTATTTTTTTGCATATAAATATTTAAAAATTCTTGTTTTCGTTTTTTAGTTGTGTTTTTTAAAAGAATACATGTTAATTTATCTTTTGTATCTTACTTTGTAATAAAAATATTTTTTATTTGGTTATATAAAAATAGTTTCCTTAACCCGGCCTGATTACCCAACAGTACCTTATAATTTTAATTCTCAAACTTAATTTACGATGTTTATGAAAAACCAAACTAATATTGAACAACAACTAGGGATTTTTAAAAATTAGTCTCAGTGATATTTTTAATACCGTTTTTAAAATATTAATTAATAGATATTGACAAATTGATCTTATTAAACTCGTGGAAGAAATACACTAAAAACAATCTGGCAACAACGCATGTATTTAACCCACGAATAAGAGAACTGTAAACCTGGTCAGCACTGTAAAAGTAAAGTGCAATATAGATAGTGAATAAACAATTTTAAAGCTTAAAAAGTAAGTATAAAAAGCGTGTTTTTGTTTAAAAAAAAGTATTTGGAGTTTTGTTAAATCGACATTGGGACCTTTGTGTTTTTGGGCAAACGTGATACCCGTTTAGCCATCGAGGCATCGTACTTAAGTACTTAAGAAGCAAAGAAATCGTATTAATTTTCAGGCTATTTATGAATCAACTAACCCTTTAACTAATAAGTTTGTCGTTTTTATTTAAGGTTTAGCAATCGAATTAACGTTTAGCAAATTAATTTTAGGTCTTTTTATACTCAAAGAACACAATATTAAAATTACAGATATACTAAAATGGAAATTTTTATAAAAAATAATCGCGTATGGCATATAATTGGCAATGAAAAAAGTGTCTGGCAATAAAAAAAATATGTTTGTAAATCTATCTAAAGAAAAGAAATTGAAAATTAGGCTTCTTAAAATGTTTTCAAAATCTTGGATTATTACTTGTACCAGTAGGATGCGCACTAATAAACGCAACCGCTACCGCCAGCCAGATAACTCAGGGTTTACCGAAAGAGAAAGGAGGACAACATATCAAAAATCAGCCGACCTTAAATTCTTGTTTTTCGGACGTTGCTAGCTCCCAGACTATAATATCCATTGGAGACTATATAAAACGAATATCGACTTCCAGTTTTGATGGAAATCGTCCAAAATTTTATTTTTATCGCACACAGAATAAAAAAGGTTCATTAACCAAAATTATAATTGAAGTTTTTTTTATTTAAAAAGAAACAAAAAATTAAAATAAAAAATACTTTTAGAAAATCGCCTTACCTTTAAAAACATTGACAATCAGGTTCCAGAGCTGAACCTTTTATTTTGTTGTCTTTTTTAAATAAAACAAAAACCCCAATTTCAACTTTTCCTAAAGTAATTTTTTATTTTGCATCTGATAACAATAAAATATACAGGGTGTTGCATTTAGAAACAAACAGTTAGAATCATTTCCGGCTCAACTGGAAGTCGACAACAATTTCAATTTTGTCTCCAATAAAGTCATTAAAGACTTGTCAAAAAAAGTTCGTTTGTTGTAGTAGGTTTTGCCATAGCAACTAACATGTCAATATTTTCCAAGGAAGACTTGCTAAAAGTAGTTTTTATTTTAATTTTTTATCACAACAAAAACATTATTTACACTTTCTTTTAATGTAGTTTTTTATTCTGGGTTTGATAACAATATAATATACAGGGTGTTGCATTTAAAAACAAAAAGTTAGGATCATTTTCGGCTAAGCGGGACAAAGACAGTCGACAAAAGATGAGACTGCAATTAATACATGCAATAAGATTTTTCATATTGGAATACTGATTTAATAACAAATTGCTTGATAAGCAACGGATATTATCAACCGTTTTGGGTCTTTCTACTAATCCTGTATGACAACAATGGATTTGCCAATTAAATTAAATGAACGCCAACGATCTTGTTGTTCTGTGCTTCTTAATCTTTGAACACCCAATTATGTGTAAAAGTCCCTTATTTTATCCAAACCTAGGTTTATTTTAATTTTTAAATTGTTAAAAGTGAAACAAGGTGTCCTGGCACGGTCTACGGGATGCTCTAAATTTAACACACCGCTCTTATTTCTTTTATTGTACGGTAAAATACTTTAATACATTTGCCGTATCATTTATCTTTTCTTAAAATTTGTAATCACAATAAACATTAAACATTTGGGACGAGGCAATTCAAATGATATAAATCAATTAAACGAAATGGGTTATAGTTTATTATAATTAAGCCGTAATGGAGGTTTAAGCCTAATAAGCGTTAAGTGTTCTCTTAGTGTTTAGTCATGAAACAATAGGGTTTAAAATGTACTAAACAAACTCTTGCTCAAAATGTATGAAAATTCATGGCAAATGCAATTGCAATGTAAATTTAATGAATACAAAACTACCATCTTTGACATTTATTTTACGCTCACAAAAATTAATTTACTGCTTAGCTCTTTCGTTTTTTGGTATACGAAAGTGCTGTATATTTTCATTTTTTCACTCTAATTATGGATTTTTTTTACGCTGCCACCCGGCACTTTCCAATAAATTTTATCTTAACTCCAATAATTCGAAAGTTTGCTGCAATAAAAATGGGTAAATTTAATCAAACAAAGCAGAACGTGGCAAATTTTGGTCACACTATCGCACACACCTTGTTTTTTTACATCATGGGCAATGATCTATAGTTATATATTTTTGTCATGGGTATGCCTAGTTTTTGTATTCTTATTCGGTATGTGTAATTTTCGGGTTGACACGTCTTAAGGTATGTTTCCTTCCACGCGGCCGCCGCATGCGACTAACGCACTACGTTAACCGCAAAGCACTCCTACTCATGTTTTTAAATGTGCCTGGTTTCTTCCAAGCGGCCGTCGTATGCGTCCGCTGTCAACGACTGCGATTGATGCGACTGGACTGCTGAAGAAGCAGTGTAGTCGCAGTCGTGTCTGCGACTGATATTTTGTTTGTGTTGTTTTGTGTGAAATGTCTGGTGTTTTTTTTAATTGTTAAAAATTGAAATTTTTTTTTTTAAACGAGGTCCTGGATTTTTTATTACGTATTTTAAGAGCATTTAAGATCCAAATCCAATGATGTTTCGCACTTATTAAAAAAATCAGTTTAATGTTTTCCTAAGATCCTTCCAAAAATATATTGTATGACTCTCTCTAATATATGGTTTCCTATGAAAATGGCCATTAATATAAATTTTTTGAATAAGTGCAATACATTATTGGTTTTGGGAACTTTATAGCTCTAAATTACATAATAAAAAATCCAGGCCCGTATAAAAAAGAAGTTGATGATGGCAGCTCAAAAGACGAAACGTCGGTGTATAAATCTAATAACTCTATCTTGTAGAACAGAAAAAGTAGCAATGGAAATGTAAAAGTTATTTTGTTACATCCATTCAAATAAAGTTATAAAAAAATAAAAACTAAATCGCGAATAATCGGTTTTTCCAAAAGTAAGTATTCGAAAATTTTAAAGTTCTAAGGTGGCATTTTGATTAGCATCATATTGCGCAACTTTGCCTTCATTTAACCGACCTCGTATCTCTTTAAGTTTCCCAGATCCTAATGATAAGACTCGAATTTGGTACACCCTGTACAGATTTAGCTTAATACAATGGCTAATTTTTCCTTTGGGGTTATTTGATATTCAACTCTGTTGTCTGGCTTGGACTTTATATCGTCTTTTATTAAGTCAAGAATAAAAGTAAACTCTGCTTTATTCAGTCTAAAATATTTTCTAAATTTTACTTCCTCCTGTTGCAGATGTCGATTTATTAATGTAGTATAACAACCCTCATCGCGTCTTTGCTGAAATATTGGATTTATAGGGGCATTGCTATGTTTCAGGTTGGCTAATTGTAATAGTTTTTCGTCATCCTCTTTTTCTTCCAATAATAAATATATTGCTAGATCATCCATCACGACTCTTACCAAAAATTATTCCCTTTACAATAATAATTTTGCTATCGCGAGTTTGAGCCGCGGTCCTAAGAAACCACCTGATTAAACGGCGGCCGTATGCGTTAGTCGCATTGCGTTAGTCGCGTGCGACGGCCGCGTGGAAGGAACCACACCTTTAAATATGTATGTCGTAGAATAGTGCGTCAAAGTTTTAAGATGATTTTTGTTCTCTGGAAGTTTTGTTTAATAAAAACTGCTCACGAATATGAAAACCATGAAATAGTGGACATATTTTATTAACTTACGGAGATTTCCAACAAATGCAGCCGCAGCATATATGTTTTTTTAATAACTGCTTTATTTGGCAACTTTTATATAAACAATTTTTGGTAAATTAACTTCTTCTTACGAGTTCTACCAAAGGGTAAAATAAATGACTTAAAGTCAAAATACATTTAAGTAGCCCAATAATCCTTAATATGTCCAATAACAAACCCAATGCTTCAAAATGTTGTCCCATTAAAAAATACGATATTGCAATAAAGGCTATAATTTAAGTTCAATTAAAAAAAAAAACAAAATTTAATCCGTCTTCCGAAAGTATCTTTTCGTAATTTTTGATAAACTTTATACAGGCCTTTCATTTCAAAACGAATCACCCTAAACTTATCTTTTTTAGAAAAGACAAAGAAATTAAAAAAAAACACGTCGGATTAGACACACAGGGGGAAGTTTAATTTCATATTTGATAGAGTTTTATTAATTACCTCCTCACCTACAGCTACCCTCACTACCCTCACCCTCACTACCCTCAAATAGCAACTCCCATAGTGTGACATATCATTGCAAACGACATAAAATTTACTATCCAACCGTATTAAGAAACTTAAAATCCCGCTGAAGGGTTTGTCGAGTTTAAATAATTTATTTTATTAAATGTTAAAATGCGCGCCTTTATTGAGGAAACAATAATAAACCCCTTTTTTAACATTCTTTACAGACTTATATAAATACATTCATTAAGTAATATTTTTTAGGTAACTAATATAACAAAATACGGCAATTTCACAAGTTTTTAAGGCGTTTAGGAACCAGTTAAATTGTATATACCACGCCGACCAATCAGCACACCGAACTGGGTATATAATCCTGCCCGCCCACCAATCAGCACGTAGAGCGAGAGAGAAATGTTGTACTATCATTTTAGCAGAATATACCCTGCTCGGCGTGCTGTTTGATCGGCGTGGAATAATTAATCAGCACGTAGAGCAAGAGAGAAAAGTTGTACTCTTAATCTTTTTTCTCTCTCACGCACATTGTTTGCACGACCATGTTGCAAGACTGCCTCTAGTAGTATATGCTCGAAGGTTACAATAGATAATCTGAGTAGCTTTTTAGCTCACTCCAGCGTGCATGTAAAAATTATTATATGTATATGGGTTGTTTCGAAAATCAAGAACATTTTTTCCTAATTCTTAGATTAAACTTTACACCCTGGAGTGCATTTCGCGAGGATTTAAAACGGACATATACCACGGCAAGTTTCTAATGTTTTTTTAGGTACTGCATGTTATAGCTTTGGACACGCCATTAACTTAAGAAAGAAGATTAATTATATAAGAAACAATATGTATGCAGAAATACACAAAACTATTTCTTTGTTAAAAACCCATTGTCAAGTTATTTGTTAACTTTAACAACAAGATCCTTACTCGGCCGTATATGTTTGTATGTTTATATGTATGTATGCTTGTTTACGTATTTCTCCGGAATTGTTAATCTAATAATTGTGACCATTATTTATTTTTTATTGAGTTATATTTACTTCAACTTAGGGACATTAAAGATTTTATCAAAATTGGTTGAGTATTTTTTATATGGACTAATACGTGTTAGTGTAACGGCGTGGCTTATTGATACGAGCTACGGGTGAAGTGTCAAAGGGAAAACATTTCAAAATATCATCAACAAAATATTTTTATATTTACAACAAAAATATTATTACTTCTTACGAAAAAAAAATCCTGTTATTACTTACGAAATAAAAAGGTAATTTCAAAAGTTAAATCAATTAAAAAAAAATAATAACTAAATTAATGAAATAATATTTTTTATACACAACACATAAACCAGGTGTTCTCAAACTTTTTTGTCTCGTAGACCACTTTCAAAATTTTACTGGTTTCGGTGGACTTTCTGCTGCTAAATTCCTACCATATTTCCAAAACTTGTCAAAAATTGTGATGGTTACATCTAGTGATGAAAATTTGCGTGTTTTATTTATTAAAATAATATAATAACAGACTTAATAGAATTAAAATTAAACAATAATCACGTACCATAACTTCAACAATGCAAATTAACAATTTAAAAAATAGTCATAATTTTAATGGGAGGAATGTACTTGATAAATTGACAGCAAATTGTCAATATTTGACTTCAGTTTTGTAAGGAATAAAAACTAATCTTTCCGTTCTATGAATACAACTTTTTCGACTGGGTATGACAAGGAAAACACTATCAAAGTTTTCTCGCAATTTTCCACAGCCCAGGATATTTTTCGGATATTTCTGCCTGCAGTGAAATTGTTTGTTAGCCTTTTCTTAATTTTACCTTCAGCTTCTCATTGGTGCCAAGCGCTAGTAGCTTCCCTTCTAATACCACATTCGCCACTTCCATCTTATTTCATGGTGGTATTTCCATCGTCAGAATATCTTTAAATCTATTTTTGAACAGAAGACATTCTGCCCGTGATAAGTTTAGAAATTGGGAGAATTCGCGGTGACTAATATTTTGCTTCAAAATTTCAATTTTCCAAGAAACGCCGAAATTACACTTTTTGTTGTTATTAAATTTAGGCTGTCCCCTTGTAACTGCAAGTTAATGTCATTAAATTTTTTAAACAAATCTGTCAAATACGTGATGTCTGCTTTCAATTTGAAGAGCTTTTCTTTTAAATTTGGATCTTTGCTTTCCAGAAACTCTCTAATCTAATTTAAAAAGTAAGTAAAATCTTGTTAAGCATGCATCTTTCGACGACCAGCGTACTTCAGTTTGTAAGAGTAATCGTTGAAAGTCTTCATCATCTTCGTCGCACAATTGTGCAAATAAACGGGTATTCAGAGTATTGCTGTTTTTGCTTTAATTACAAATTAAAATGATTGGTGCGATTTATCAATTAAATTCTTCACTACCAGGTGTTTCTCGATGGATGTACTACTGGTATAATTCTAAGATGGCTTATAAGCCCACGTTATCGACCGAACATGGCAGGAGCTTTATCTGCTGCCACCAAAAAATGTTTAAAAATGAAATCGATTTTTTCTTTAAAAAAATCACTCAGGACATTTAATATGTCCGTCTCCAAAATTTTCGCAAATAGCAGCTCTTCATGGATTTCTTCGACCATAACATCGAAGACATGCCAATAATATTGCTTCATTACCAGGTAAAGTTGACTAGTCTAGTTAAATAGAATAATAAGTTGTGTTGCAGATATTTACATAAGGAGCTTTCAGTATTAGAGTTCATTTCATCAATACGTCTTTGTACAGTGTTGTTACTCAATTCTTTTGAGTACGTCAAACGGATGTTTGTGCAGAACAGTTTTTAAAACCTCATTAACAGCGGGTAAAACTAACTGTTCTCCAAAAGTGTGCCGTTTTCGAGATTTCGCTATAAGAAATGAGATATTGCAAGATGCCTGCAAGCCATCATCGTTACTTTGAGACGTTGAAGTGAACATTTTGTGCACGTTGAGTATCTTTTCATATTTTTTTCTTTAATGTTGCATAAAAGGCATATGGGCAATTGTTTGTCTGCTTTTGATGAAAGAAAACCAAATTTTAAATAATCAATACTGTACTTTCGACATTTCTTCTTAGATTCCGCCATGTTTCGTATCAGTTACTTATCTGTAAAAAAAATCTGTAATTATTGCAATAAATATATTACTTATTTAAAGCAATAAACAGCTAAAACCCAAATAAAGGTTTATACAAAACGGCTAAAACTCTTTTCGTTAGATAAATTATAAAACATTTTTTGATTAATTATATTTTAATATATTTTTGTAAATTCGAGAAAAATACTTTTTTAAAATATTTTTACATTAAAACTCCGCAATTTTAATGATTTTTTTATTACTTTGATGTACGTTACGAGTGATACAAAGACACGTAGAATTTATAAAAACATTTTTAGTCATTTACGAGAGCACTGAAATATGTCCGGGTGTCCAAATAAAAAAGGACGCGGGCTGTATCTCAGAAAATGTTTATCGCACAGCGTTGGGAAAAAATATTTTTAGTAAAAGTGGTCAAGAGAAATAGCTGGAAATTATTTTCAAGTTTCTAAAATGGCCGCTATCTTGAATCTAAAAAAGTAATGATTCTGTGAATTTTGCTATATTAATCTAACAAAAAAATACCTGATTTTTAAAGTCGATGATAATTTAAACCTTTTTTGTTTGACAATTTTTGCTGTATCTCTAAAAATAAAGTGGTGGGGGGTATTTAAAGGTTTCCGTAAAAAACACCCTGTATCTTTGAAACGCCTTAGCCGATTTTAACAAACTTGGGCTAGTTAAAAAGAGCTATTCTTGGGCTATAAATTTAATGTTATATTATTTGAAGTTTTGTTAGTTTTACATGTCGCCGCTAGAGGGCTTTTTTCGACATTCCGACAGAAATGGTTAATTCTCTCAAAAAAATTAAATGCATAAGTATGATTTTTTTTTCATAAAAAGTAGCTAAATGATACTTAAACAAACTCGCGAAAACCGTATCTCGATATCTTGTTTCTTACCTAAAATGTAGGCCAAAGAAAATTTTATAGGTCAATATCTCAAAAACTATAAAGCTACAAAAAAATTTATAAAACATAAATTATGTATTTTTACAGAACCTTTAATTTAGATTTTATTATTTTTTTGCCCAAATGCAATACTTTACGAATTATCGTCAATAAATGGAATATTTAGGATTTTTTTGAGGTATAACCCTGGAATTCGATTTTTTATTATTACTCGTAAAATATTGCATTTAAACGAAAAAATTATATAACCTAAATTAAAGGCTCCGTAAAAATACATAATTAATGTCTTAATAACGTTTAAAATTTTCTTTGCCCAAAATTTTAGGTAAGGAATAAGATCTAGATACGGTTTTCATGAGCTTGTTTAGGCATTATTTAGCTAATTTTTCAGAAAAAAAAAATTTTCGAATGCATTTAATTTTTTTGAGAAAATTAACCATTTCTGTCGGAATATCGAAAAAAGCCCTCTAGCGGCGACATGTGAAACTAATAAAACTTCAATTATTATAACATTTATGGCCCAAGAAAAGCTCTTGTGAACTAGCATAAACTTGTTAAAATCGGGTTAGCTGTTTTGACGAAACAGAGTGTTTTTACAGAAACCTTTAAATACCCCCCACCACTTTATTTTTAGAGATACAGCAAAAATTGTCAAACAAAAAAGGTTTAAATTATCCTCGACTTTAAAAATCAGATATTTTTTTGTTAGGTTAAAATAACAAACTTCACAGAAATATCACTTTTTTAGATTCAAAATTGCAGTTATGCCCCATAGCGGCCATTTCAGAAACTTGAAAATAAATTTCAGCTATTTCTCTTGACCACTTTTACTAAAAATATTTTTTCCCAACGCTGTGCGATAAACATTTTCTGAGATACAGCCCGCGTCCTTTCTTATTTGGACACCCGCACCCGGTCCAAAATGCAGGTCAATCCTCCTTCGTTTAGTGAATTATCCTAGTCGGGTAAATAAATAATTTTTCAATAAAAAGTACTAAAAGTTTAAATTTTCGCAGCTTTTTGTTCTTTATAGAAGTATTGAATAATCAGTATTCAATTTTTATTACAAACATACTACACGCAAACCTAACAAATATAATATTTTACAATATAAAAATAAAATTTAAAGTATATGTAACAAATAGGCAGGTACTTACTTTTTCCGGCAATGGCAAACACTAACATCGATTCACTGACACTTTTCTTTTCAAAATTCTGAAAACTGATAAGTAACGTTTGTTTTTGGCATTCGTATTTATATAGGTGAAGAATCAAACAAGTTCATGCAAGCATAGCACAAGTCGAACTTCATCATTTTGCATGTCTGAACAAGCGTTGCAGGCTGGCGGGCAGCACTTTGCAAGTCTCCACACGCGTTGTACTAAATATCGAATATGCAAGTTTTTACAAGTAACAAGCTCTGACTTTAAAATACACTACCCAAGAAAATTTAGAAAGGTTTTAAAAATGGAAAATTAAAGAAACCGGCTATCCATCCTGATCCATATGCCGGCCTAACTGAAAAACATTTTTTTAAGCCCGTGAACCAAAAAAGCAAAACATTTTAAAAATTCACATAACATTATTTAACCCTGATTTGCTTATTCTGTAAAATGGCAAAAAAACAAACAAATGAAGAAAATATAGCAGAACTTAAAATGCATAGGGTGTCCCAGAAGTAATGGGACACAAAGCAACACCAGATTCCTTAGGTCGAAATAATGCAATTAACAGTAAACTTATCATCCCAAAGTTGATAATAATTAAGGTACAGGGTGTCAAACTTTTAATTTTGATTTCGTTTTTTTCGTAATAATTCTTTTACTAAGTGACGTACGTGACGGTACAAAATTGGGGATCTGGGGGTTATTTGAGGCAAGAAATTTAAATTCGTCCATTCTTTAAATATGGCTACTAGATGGCTCAGCAACGGCCTACCCCACTTATTTTAGATGACATAACTTCTTTTAAGCCCAGTATAGTGACCCGTTATTAAAAAAATACGTTACTATAATTCCCGTTGCAATAAAAATGTATACCTCATTTAAGTCTCTAGAAGCAACTGATTTCGAGATAAACGCACTTTCCCATGGAAAATGGATTTCCAATTGTTTTTAAACTTTGCATAGTAATAGTTTTCAACACGCTGATCAAAAGTCTTTACAGGCACAAAACCCAAAAACCTCTCTAACCCCCCCAAAATCATCATCAAATGTCCCTTTTAAGAAGGATTTTGGGGGGGTTGGAGAAGTTTTCGGGTTTTGTGCCCGTAAAGACTTTTGATCAGCATGTTGAGAACTATTACTATGCAAAGTTAAAACAATTGGCCGAAATCCATTTCCCATAGGAAAATTGCTGGGTCCTTGAAAGTGCGTTTATCTCGAAAACAGTTGCTCCTAGAGACTTAAAAAAGGTATACATTTTTATCGCATTGGGAATTTGGCAATATTATTTGTTGTATTAAGAGGCTAATTTATCCCTAAATAGATTAAAATTATAAGGTGCAGTGGCGTCCCGGAGGGCATCTTAGCGAATAAAATTGGCAAAAAAATGTACGCCACTGCCTTTTTTGCAACTTTAATATTTGTTGTTTGATTTAGCGTCTAAACATACAACTTCTTCACTCTTTGTATTTTTTTCGTATCTCACTTCGTTTTCGAGAAAAAAAAATACAAACGGTTTCATTGCATGCCACTGGACAAAATTGGTTTATTAATTTTTGCTAAAAATATCACAGGTGCCTTGGAAACCAAAAAATCATTTCTGCATGGAGGTTTGACACTGACAAGCGTCAGTTCTTCTAGAAAATAATTATTCACCTAATTTTCTTGGCGAAATTTCTCTAAAAGTTTTTATCTCGGTTTTTGTGATGGAAAATTACACTTTTAAGGAAATGACAGACATGCATGTAATGTATGCACGTGCTTACAGTAACTGTTATGCAGCGAGTATGCAGAAGCGTTTCCCCAACGGCGACTTCCAGATAGTTAAACCTTTGAGAGCGTAGACCGTAGATTACGGGAAAGATGTAAATTTTCTTATTTCTTTTTTGTAATGTTTTTGACAACAATGTGAAAGTTTTGCCATTCCCACCAATGATGGAGGCCGGCCGAGGTCCGTAAGAACGCCTGAATTTGAGAAGGCAGTTTTACGTGCCGTGGAACAAAATCCTGGTGTAAGTACCAGGACTATAGCAGCTCGATTAGGGGATAATCATTTCAACAGCACTATGTGGCAGGTTCTCTCCAAACAACTTTTGTATCGACACTTATGCACATGTTCAACGTATGCAGGCATTACTACCAAGATATTTTCTGCCCCGTTTGCAGTTTTGCCAATGATATTACGAAAAGGTTAATAATAACAGAAATTTTAATAAAACCATACTTTTTACGCATGAAGTTGGATTTTGGCGTGATGGTATTGTTAATTTCCATAACACTCATGTATGGAGTGAATAAAATCCTCATGCTTACGTACAATGTCGTCACCAGGAACAATTTTCTTTAAATGTGTGGATGGGTATTGTTGGTGACAATTTAATTGGGCTCTTCTTTTTACCCTTAAGATGAAACGGTAAATCTTACTTAGAGTTTCTTCAACAATAATTGACCGTACTGCTGGAAGAAGTTCCTCTAAATATACGTAATCAAATAACTTTTATGCACTTATTTTAGTATAGCTGTTAGAACTCATCTAAATAACACCTTTGGGGAAAATTGCGTTGGAAGAGGTGGACCAATTTAATGGCCACCTCGCTCCCCTGACTTAAATCCAATAGTTTTTTATTTATAGGGACACCTTAAAACTCTGGTTTACGCCACTCCCATACAAACAATAGAAAAGTTAAGAAATAAAATTGTAAATGTTTGCGAAGAAGTGAGAAATAGACCTTGAATTTTAGCTCGAGTTCGTCGTTTAATGATTCGTCGAGTGAGAAGGTGTAGAGAAATGGATGGTGGATATTTCCAACATTTTTTGTAGCTGTTGTTGCACTAAAACTATTTCCTAGAAATGTTTTTGATTTTTTGTTTTCCAGGGCACCTGTGATTTTTTTAGCAAAAATTAATAAACCAATTTTGTCCAGTGGCATGCAATAAAACCGTTATGATTTTTTTTCTCGAAAACGAAGTGAGATACGAAAAAAATACAGGAAGTGAAGAAGTTGTATTTTTAGACGTTTAATCAAACAACAAATATTAAAGTTGCAAAAAAGGCAGTGGCGTACATTTTTTTGCCAATTTTATTCGCTAAGATGCTCCCCGGGACGCCACTGGTCCTTATAATTTTAACAAATTATATTGCCAAATTTCAAAAGAATCGAGTAAATATTTTATTAAAATATTTATAAATACTTAATATTTTTTTAAAAAGTTATCACCCTGTATCTTAAAAACTGTGAATTTTCGGACCCATGTTTATAGAAACTTTTTCTCATATTTTTAGACAAGGAATGGCCCATTACAATATATCTGTCTATTTTTCGAACACCTTGTATTATTAAAAGGATCCAAGTTCACCACAACTAAAAAATATTAAATATTAAGAACAATGAAGATAACGCTAAAGTTTTAAGATTTAAATAATAGAATTATGAATAACTTACAACACATTTTTAAAATAATTTCCATTGACTTCTAAACACTTTAAAATTCTGCGTTGTACATCATGTTTTCTCGCTGTTGTACTTCGGAAGGATCTAGTTGACCAATGCAATTGCCGTAGTTCCTTTTTACTGTTTACCGGTGTCTTAAATACCATTTATTTCAAATTACCCCAAAAATAAAAATCAAGTGTTGTAAGATCAGGTGATTTCGCAGGCCAGTCCCATGATCCCACACACCTAAACCAGCGGTCATCGAATTTTTCAAAGAGCTTACGTGTCACCTCCCCAGTGCAATGAGTGAGTGCTCCATCCAATTAAAACCAACATAAGCAATAATCTTTAAGGGGTAAATTTTTTAGAATATCATCCACTACTTAGCGCAAAATATAAAGGTATTTATTGCCTTTTAATGACTCGTTGTTAATGAAAAAAGCTTTTTGATAGTTAACAAAAACAATAAAGCTAGATTTTTATTAAAATTTCCTTTCCTTGACCGCGGGTGCATTTTGATTTGATTTTTGTCCCTATTGTCAAAATTTTCTTAATAATATGTTTTATCGCGACAATTCACAGCTATCTAAGGTAAATATCCCAAAAACTTGCTTTTATTTCCGAAACCTTACTATTTAGATATAGAAACATGATATATCATTTGCAAATGATTTTAATTGTCTTTTATAATATGTCATAATATCCAGGGTGTGCAATAATATATAGGGTGTTTTATTAAAAATATTAAACTTCCTATTACTTTTTGGTATAAGCGGCAACGTCGCGTTGTTAAAAATATTTTAGATTGATAGAGCAAGGCCAATTACCCATGTTGCCAAATTTTCAAAAAAATTTTACGTGTTGTTTTCCATAAACGTCTAAGATATCATCGGCTATTAATCACGAAGGTAGTAGGTATGTTACAGTTGAAACGTTTGAAGATGTATTTTTACTACGAAACACCAATCACGGCTAAACATAGTAATTAAAAGTATAAATTCAATATTTTATAATTTTTTTAAATTTTATATTAAAAAGTATTATGCAAGAACATAAATATATCTGGTAATATTACTTTTATTGAGTTTAACCTATCATATCACACTACCTTGTATTGTTTTGTTGAGTGTTATTAAAGATTTCTTTACTACTTTACTTTTTTTTTAATAAGAAACATATTGTGTAATTCGACTTTAAGAATTTCAAATGCATTTAAACATTAAACTTGGTAGAGTCATTTGAATACTTAAACTTTTTTTTAAAGCTGCAAAAAATTTTTTTGTTATGTTAGTGATTATGTTTGTTCAAAAGTTAAAACCCATTTTAACCTAAAAACCGGCAAAAATAATTACCTTTTTAAACCTATTAATTAAAAACCTTATAATAAAAAAAAACATTACCCTAATAATACTCCTTTTTAATTGGATCACATTAAATTGATTCTTTTGCATACAAAAATCTATGCTATAGAAAAAAATAATTGATATCTAGAAAGTATTATGAATATTTGCTCAACGATAAGCAAATAGGACAATATATACATTCTGCCCACATTGACTGATAATGATATAATTAAACAGGTTGCAATAATCTCTGCTGTAACCTATTAACTCTATGCCAAAAAATAAAATAGGCAAAGATTATGGTAAATAAAATAATAACTTAAAAATTAATACTGTATTCAATGGTCATTCCCCAAGTAATACAAAAATAAGAAAGACTTTTTTATAATGCTGATAAACAGTGTGTAGTTGTGATGTGTTTTAAAAAAAATGTCGCATACATTAAAAATTATTAAAATGTTTTAAGTAGATTGACCAAATGTTTAATTTTTTATTACTTATAATATCAGAAAACTTAGTAAGTACAAAATTAATTTTTGACAAAGTAAAAATTGGTATTACATTTATTACTTAAAAAATCTTTAAGTGCTACAAAATATTAAAATTAATATTATTCTATAGACTCGATAGAAGAATGTTTTAAATTGTAAATATAAAGGGTGTTAAAAAATATTTATGTTCGCTAAGACCAGATGTTAATTTTTTTCTAGTTCAGAGGTTCTAGGCGATACGAGACGGAAGAAAGTCCTTTTTTCGCCAGGAGCCTTGTTTCTCTCGAGGTTTTTCGTTCTCTTGACCAGTAGTTTTGACGTATAATGGCAAAAAAATTGAAAGCTAATATAAAAATAAGAGCTTATGTGGGAATTAATGTGGCAAAAAAGGCAGAAACTTCCAAGCGTATCTGCTTTAACACACTGCTCTTACATATTTTATCATTAACATAAATAGCAATGACAAAGACAATAATTAAGAAAAAAAAATAAATAAATATATATATTATAATTTTATGTATATGTAAAATCTATGGTTAACTTTGTTCTGTTTTTAGGTTGATAACCAAAAATAAATGTTTTTTTGAAAAAGCCCAATATAATGAGCGAAACGTCAAAGTAATGTTTGTTTCTTAAATAACAAATAACAAAAAGTTTTAATACCCAATATAATGAACTTATATAAACAAATGGTTTAAGAAAATTGAAAAAAATATAATATATATATAATATATATATATATATATATATGTTATAAATATATATATATATATATATATATATATATATATACATTTTTTTTTAAATGTGACATAAACCTAATTTAGGTTTCTTGATAGTAATCAGCAATATTATTTTTTCTTATATTTCATTATTTATTATTAGCAGAGAAGCACCTTTTTCTAAATTGCAAGTTAAAAAAACAACTCTGATAAATGACTGACCATTTAACTCCTACAACCTTTATTACGACTGATTACAAGTTGTGTATTTGTTTTAATACATAACTTAAACCACTCATTATTAAACGATATGGTTAAACAACATGACAGCAAATCCGTTCAAAATAATCGAGACAACATGGCATTGTCATGGTTGTAAAAATTACATTTTTAAGACCTTGACAATATTTTTGACACTACTACATCTTTTCTAGAATTATTTTAATCTTAACTTAGAGATTCGATTATTTATAAGACTACAATTTTTTTAAAATTAATTAGTAAAATATAGGCTGTTGCTCAGGGATGACTTATCTCTATCGCGTTTTAGATATCGCAATAAAATTAAAAGGGTATGGTATAGAATAAAACATAAAACTACATGTTTTGATAAGTTACCGTATTTCATCCAAATGCGGGCTTAAGCTGAAATTATTTAAACTTTGGATTTTTAAATAAAACACTGGGCATAATTTTACTTTTATAATACAGATAATTTTGAAATACAGTCAGCATACAAGGTGTCCTGTTCAAAAATCTACGCCGAGATGGGAGGATGGCCTCTTTCGTCTGGTCTCTCGGCAAAACTGACAAAAATTGTTTGTGTTTTGTAAGAATTTTGACAGAAGGAGTCTCACATTTTAAACGGCAACATATTTGCATTTAATATCCTAATTAAACTTATACCCAAACTTTTACATCGAAATCATAGAATATTTCGTATATTTTGTTATTGGTTAATCGACCTCATACCGTACCACTTCGCAAATTTTTTTATAATGGAAAATTGATGCTTGAACTTTGAATATATAGGTGTTTGCAAGACAAACTTAAAAAAGGTGCAGATTTTAAGAAATAAAAGGGTATTAATTTTAAAATTTATATGGTTGTCTAACAAGTTTTTCTACGTAAATAAATTTTCAGCGAATAATTATAAAAGTATATGACTAAACACGATATAGTCATGTTATTATTGATTTATTGGAACAAAATAATTCAAATAATATGTTTGATATTAACGAAAATTAGTTATTGTAGATGGTTACTCTTCTAGCTTTTACTAAATTAATGCTGTGTTACCCAAGGGCTCCTTGTAAAGATACTTTTGTTTATGAAAAGCAAATTCTTTAGATATACTTTATAATTTCTAGTTGTTTTCTATGATTCAAGGTATTGCAGATTGCTGGATTAGTAGCATTATTAATTAAATCTTAATATACTTTATTATCAAATTAACAACAACGATAAAACAAATTAACAATACACTCTGACAACGTACGTGGGTTTGGGTGGTAATTTTTTTTAATTGCTGTATACAAATTTTCTATTTATTGACATTACTAAACTAAAACCACCCATGGTCAAATTCAATTAGAATAGGGTGTATATTGTAATGGTAAAACATAATATAATGCCAAAAATTGTATGTATAGAATATTTTGAGTACGCATTTGTAATTAAACTATTCTATACATACAATTTTTGGCATTATATTATGTTTTACCATTACATTATACACCCTATTTTAATTAAAATTTACCATAGGTGTAGAAAAGTCGTAGTCTCAAGTGTGTTTTTTGTAAAAATGTAATTAGTACGCATTTGTTATTATTATTCTATTCTCTTAAAGTAATTAGTACTTGTAGTTCTGTAATTATATGTGCAAGAATTAAAAAAAAGTATCTTATATTCAGCTACGTTATAATTGTACAAGGTAACCCAAAAGTTGTAAGGTTTCCAAACGTGCATTTCTTTAAAAGTATTTTGTTGTCTAAAGAATGTCTCCTAAAAAAAGCAGTGGCTGTAAGCTTAATTTATTTAAATTATTACCCCTATTTTTTATACAGAAATGGATTTAGCAAAAAATTTTGCTTATAGGGTGCAATTTTATTTTAACACGCAATGTGGGTTAATAACGCTATTTGTAATTTACTAAAATGTTCGTAAAAAACTGTATAGTAATATTAGTTTATTAGCAATATTTAGCTACGTGTTTTCAAACACAAAGGATAACAGAATAAATCCCCGAAAAAAATTTAGCACCTTATAGAGGGTATTTTTATGGCTTGTCAACATCGCAATATTTGAAATGCTAAATCTCTGTTTTTAAAGTACACCCTGTATACTAACCATTCCATTTTGTAAATCACTTAACCTCTAAAAATTTGCAGTAACAATTAATATTTAAATGTTAGCCCTTCCTTCAAAATTTTGAATTAAAATTAAAATACTGCTGCTGTCTTAGTTTCGATATAATAATCAAAAGCGCTTAGCGGTAATTTTTACTAAATATTCAACAAAATAAACTACAAATATTTTGACTAAGTATTCAGACAGACCTTATCTCAATCCAGATGGCTAATTTTAACGTCACAATTTTCATTTTTATGCAACAACCAATACACATTTTTCAGTAAGTTTTCTTTTTTTATTAGCATTATTAACTAATATTTTTATGAAATATTTTGAATCTAATTTTGTACAAAATTATCATTATAATCCTTTAGTTTGGTGGAGATATATGGATGACATTTTTTTCTATTTACCAACATGGCGAATATTGTCTAAATAATTTTTTAACACACATTAATACACAAGAATCCAATATTTATTTCACTTTAGAAAAAGAACAAAACTCACGACTTCCTTTTCTTGATATTTTAATAAAAAAATAATAATAATTTTGAAACTAAAATTTACATAAAACCTATACGTACAAACATATACTTAAATTTTAACTCTAATCACTCAATAATGGTAAAAAAGGAGTTGTAAAAAGTCTTTTTGATAGAATTAAAATAATTTGTTGTGATCAAAACAAAAAAAAAACGAAAAAGGATTTTTAAAAGATTTTTTAGTTCAAAATAATTATTTTCTTGATGTTATAAACAAATGCTTCCTAAAATTTGAACAACCAAATTTAAGACAAAATCAAAATAGACCGATAACATATCTATTTTTACCATATATTCTAGGTTTATCAAATAAAATTTAACGAATAGGTAATAAATTTAATATTCGTACTATCTTTAAAACACAAAACACTATCAGATTTCAAGTAACAAAAACAAAACCATACAATATAAACGAAAACAAAAAAAATTATTTATAAGTTCCTTTGTGAATGTAATAAATTTTATATAGGTGAAACTTCCAGACCATTAGCCAAACGCATAAAAGAACATAGAACATACATTAAAAACACAGAATTTCCCAAATCAAAAATCTGTCAACACCCACTTGATAATAACCACGTAATAAACTGGAATGCTTCTAGCATTTTAGCAAACGAAAGTGCATTTATTCTATTAAATAAAGATACATATTTAGCATCAATATATGTTAATTTAAATAATACATGGTTACCTATGCTTAATGCTAAAGTAAATTCGGGTAAACTTAAAATCAGTTAACACACCATACCACCTTTTTTGTCTTTCTGAATACTATAAATATACCAGTTAAATAACCTAATGTCATTTATGACAAAACGCCATAAAAAGTAAAAAGTTATCAGAATTTCCTAAGTTTTTAAAGCAAATTTTCTTTAAATTTAGTTTAATTTTTTATTTTAATTTCATCTTGAAAACGGGGGCAGACTTGCCACCGAAACGTAGATTTTTGGGTTTTTTGGGAGGTTTTTCTTCTTTTTTGTTGCAGGCGATCTGCAAGTTCCTTGGGGTCAATAGGGCTAAGCAGGCTCAGTTCGTTATAGCCCGGGACCCGGACCGAAGAGGGGGATTTTCCAAAAAGAAATAAGGCGAGTATCCCAAAGAAAACATACTGAAACATGAATTCGCCACAAAACTAGAGAACATATGAACCAATAGACATTTTATTATATGTATATTGTTTAAGAACAAGGTGGTAACCAAACGTTTGGGGTAGTATTTATACAACGAAACTCCGTATCATCACACCGCATCTAAACCAAGAATTTCCGGAAAGATGGATAGAAACAGGAGGATATTACGTCATAGATCAGTTTTATAAAGTTGCTTCTGCAAGTAAAGATAATATGAAACAGCGTATAAGACAAGTTTTTGGAAATTTCAATATGTTCACTGAAGTTGGTCGATCTTTTGAAGTATGCATACAAGCTTACTTAGGTAATAAGTCATATATATATATATATATATATATATATATATATATATATATATATATATATATATATATATATATATATATATATATATATATATATATTTAATAAAGGGTACTTCTAAGAAGTTATCTGCTCGTTTATAATATTATTTTATATAATTTGTTTGTTTTTGCGAATTTACATTGTAGTAGTGATCCAAAGATAATGTTATTTTCTGATTAATTAAAATTAAAAAATACTCTTTATAAGTTCATTTTCTTTAAAACATTTGCCATTTAGTATCAATGGCTGCTGGACATCTATGGGCATAGCCACCCATGATTAAGCCACCCAACACCGCGATAGTTGCGTTATTTGCATTATTATTCAAAATTTTGAAAAAAAGGGCTACTATTTAAATATCAATTATAAATGCAGACATTTTTGAAGAATTTAATGGTTTACAACATAAGATGTTATTATAAAGGGTGTTCCAATAAAAATAAGATTTAGCATTTCAAATGTAAGATGTAGGGAATTTTCTTTCAGGGATATATTCTGTAGTCCTTAATGTTGAGAAACACAGCTTAATATTACTTAAGTTTAATTCGTTTCTGTTTTTTACAAATTTTTGGTATACTTTTTAACAAAGTTTTAGTAAAGTATAAAAACCGTTGCAACACAGCATCGCCTGTCAAAATAAGATATCTTATGTATAGAAAAATATAGGTTACAATTTAAAAAAATCCTCACAGCCATTACTTTGTTTGAGACATTCTATGTGTACAGGGCGTACAACTAAAAAAGGAAGCCGGCTGTATCTCAGAAAATATTTATCGCACAGCGTTGGGGAAAAATTATTGTTAGTAAAAGTGGTCAAGAGAAATAGCTAGAAATTATTTTCAAGTTTCTGAAATGGCCCTAGGGGGCGTAACTGCAATCTTGAACCTAAAAAAAGTGATGTTTCTGTGAATTTTGCTATATTAACCTTACAAACAAATACCTGATCTTTAAAGTCAAGGATAATCTGAACCTTTTTTGTTTGACAATTTTTGCTATATCTCTAAAAATAAAGTGGTGGGGGTATTCAAAGGTTTTCGTCAAACACACCCTGTATCTTCGAAACGGCTGAGCCGATTTTAACAAACTTGGGCTAGTTAAAAGAGCTATTCTTGGGCTATTAATCCTAAAATATTTAAAGTTTTGTTAGTTTCACACGTCGCCGCTAGAGGGATTTTTTAGACATTCCGACAAAAATGGTTAATTTTTTCAAAAAAATTTAATGCATTGGTATAATTTTTTCTTTATGAAAAAGTAGCTAAATAATTCTTACCTAATATTTAGACCAAAGAAAATTTTATACGTGAATATGTCAAAAACTATAAAAGCTACAAGAAATTTTATAGAACATAAATTGTGTATTATTACAAAACCTTTAATTTAGGTTAAATAATATTTTCATCTAAATGCAGTACTTTACGAGTTATAATCAAAAAAGCGAAATCTAGGGGTATACCTTAAAAAAATCCTGAAAATTCGATTTTTTGATTATAACTCGTAAAATATTGTATTTAGACGAAAAGATTTTATAACCTAAATGAAAGCTTTTTAAAAATACATAATTTATGTCATGTAATATTTCTTGTAGCTTTTATAGTTTTTCAGATATTGGCGAATAAAATTTTCTTTGGTCTAGATTTCAGGTAAGGAACAAGATATCGAGATACAGTTTTCGCGAGCTTGTTTAGGCATTATTTAGCTACTTTTTCATAGAGAAAAAATTATACCACTGTATTTAATTTTTTCGAGAAAATTAACCATTTCTGTCGGAATGTCGAAAAAAGCCCTCTAGCGGCAACGTGTGAAACTAACAAAACTTTAAATATTTTAAGATTAACAGCCCAAGAATAGCTCTTTTTAACTAGCCCAAGTTGGTTAAAATAGACTCAGCCTTTTTCGAAGATACAGGGTGTGTTTGACGGAAACCTTTGAATACTCCCCACCACTTTATTTTTAGAGATATAGCAAAAATTGTCAAACAAAAAAGGTTCACATTATCCTCGACTTTAAAGACCAGCTATTTTTTGTTAGGTTAATATAGCAAAACTCACAGAAACATCACTTCTTTAGATTTAAGATTGCAGTTACGGTCCCTAGCGGACATTTCAGATACTTGAAAATAATTTCCAGCTATTTCTCTTGACCACTTTTACTAACAATATTTTTCCCCAACGCTGTGCGATAAATATTTTCTGAGATACAGCCGTCCTCCTTTCTTAGTTGTACACCCTGTACAACAAAATGTGTTTAAGACATGCAGTTTCGAAACCCTTTAATTTTACAAAAAACGTTTCTTTATATCTCAATGAGCATGAGCTATTTTCTACTTCCGTGTACTATTGAGTCACCCTGTGCATAAAAAAACACAAGAGAAGAGAAAAGAAACAAATTACTGTTAAATTTTGGGCCGACACAGAGTTTACAGAATGCATGAAGGACATAAATATACAGAAATATTAATGAAATTTATTCTAGATTTGCTCACTGACCCATCAAAATTATGTTTATTTTTAAGAAGATATTGACCCTTTTTAAACAATATTTTCTAAAGACAGATAGATACAAATGGGTAAGATAAAAACAAAAACCAACGAAATTTTTTATAAGGCATAACGAAGCCATAAGATATGACAAAAATATAAAAAAAATAAAGCACACTGTGGAATGAAATCTAAGAGGACCGTGTCAATTTTTGTTAAAAAGTAAAACAGCAATGTGAAAACCCTTACATTTATATTAGTAAATAATTTAACCTTGCAGTTTTTTAAATACATATTTCAGTAAATTACTAAAATTCAAAGCAAAATATGCAAAAGAAGTTGCATAGATAAGGGTCTGTAATAAAATTGGTATTTTTAATTCATTTAATTAGCGTAATATACAGCATTAAACATAATTGCTATTTATTGAAATTTAATGCATAAAACATTTTGTTGCACAAAAAATAAACTAAAACTCACCCAAAACTTTCCCATAGTTGTTTCCAATTTTATAAAAATATAATGTAAGACCGATTACTAATAACTCTTAATTTAAAACCTGCTAGAACTACTGATATGACAATACTGAATATAAATATTTTAAAGAAATCATTTTAAATTGGTAGTTTTATCAGTTATTACTAATTAAATGAAATGCATGTTTATATTTATAATTTTATCATAAAATGGTCTGTATGATCATACCAATATTAAGAGTATTTATCGGTTTAGAAATAGTTACCAATATATCATTAGTGGAAACGGGCATCTAAATGGGTACAGTTAAGGTTTAAAGGAACAACAACATTAAATAAATAACCAAACGCATGTCTAACGACAAGAAAATCATGGGATACGTAGAAAAAAACGTACATCCGGTCCATATGAAATTTTATTTTCAATGTTATAATAGCTAAATCGACTTTAAAATACCACACTACTTTACCTCCAGAAAAAAAACCTTTTTTTAAATCGAGCACCGAACAATTTATAGCACCAGAGGTACAATTCATTAACTCAGCTAGCTCTGTTAAACAGTTTCATGTTTAAAAAATATTAAGCAGAAGTATTATTTAGGTATCTTTAGCGATTAAAAAAATATGTGCAACTGTAACCATAATCAACCAGTTTATTTTACAACCCTTAATCATTTTTTCATTATTTTTATATAAGAAGGTAGCAAAGAAGAAAAAAACATACCAAAAATCAAAGTGAAATTGTGTACAGGGTCTTTGATTATATTTACGTGGCTTCTGGAGCCCTTATTTTTAAAGATAGAAAAAAATGTTTTATATAAAAATTGTAGGTTTTTTCCATATTATCTTTTAAAATTATCAGTTAAAAAATATCGCAATAAAAAAATGGAAAAATATAGGCAACTTCAACTTTTTTAAATGGAACACCCTGTATATTATGGCTACAATAAAAGATCTTTTTTTTTCTTATTTCAAATATACATACATTGATGATATTTGGATAAACCATTTTTGAGATATTTAAGCTTAAAATATAAATAAATTTAAAAAAATCATATTAGTATCAAGAGAGCTATGAAAACAATAAAATTGTTATAATAAATTTGACGTATTGATATTGTAAAAAGTTGAAATTTATCATTTTAACTATTAAAAGTAGTTTGTATTGCTTTTTTGTAGATGGGCTATTTAGAAGAACAAAAAATCGCTATTATGCGTCTTTTTTACAGTAACAATAATAATGTGACGACGGTGCAAAGGGAATATTACTTATTATATCCTTAACAACGGGAACCATCTATAGATACTATTAAATTCATGGTACGAAAGTTTATTGAACAAAAAAGCTTAAAAATAAAGAAAATGACTGCAGCACAAAATGAAAGCAAAGTTTTAGATATCCTCGTTTTTTCCAGGATAATTATTATACTTTTTCTAATGGACTAGCACTAACTACTTTAATAATTTTAGAAAATCCTGAAATATCAATCTTGTATGCGGCATCTGAACTTAATAAAACAGATTATAAAATTTATTCAACCTTAAAATTTTACAAATTTTATCCTTATAAATTTATATCCGTTCAGAATCTTTCAGAACAAAACATGCAGGACCGACCTAAGTATGCATTGAAAATAGCTAGGTTTATGCAGCAGGATCCAAAGTTTTTAAATAAAATTCTATTCACCGACAAGTCTTTCTTTACTCTAACAGGAATGTTTAATCACAAAAAAAACATTATTGGTCCAGAGAAAACCCTTACCAAATTCAGCAAAATATTTATTTTATTGTTTCCATGGCTTTCTTGATACTAATATGAAACTTTTTTGTAATATATTAATATTTTAACCTAAAATATCTCAAAAATGGTTCATCCAAATATCATCAATGTATATGTATTTGAAATCAGGAAAAAAAAGATCTTTCGTTGTAGCGCAGAATATTCCGGGGTGTTTTATTTAAAAAAGTTAAAGTTGCCTATATTTTTCCATTTTTTATTGCGATATTTTTTTACTGATAATTTCAAAATATAATATGGAAAAAATCCTACAATTTTTATATAAAACATTTTTTTTTGTCTTTAAAAATAAAGGCCCCAGAAGCCAAGTAAATATAATCAAAGACCCTGTACCTAAAGAAAAACTAAATAGTGGGACAAACCAAATAAACAAATATCCGGTAAAGGATTTCATTTTGGGACATGTTGAGTTACGGTTTTATATCGTAATCTTACAGGCACGTAGCCAGAAAATTGATTTAGGGGAGAGGGGTCTGAAACTTCAAAAAAACAAAAGAATAGCGCCGCAGGAAAAATTTTTTTTGGAGTTCAAGGTCAAACATTTAAAATAAAGAATTTATGGGGCATTGCTAAAAAAATGCTTCATTTAAAAACATATTCCACAAATAATATTCTGTTGCTATAATTTCTGGTATATGTAATTTGTAATTTTGGTTATTTGAGCCCCCCTTAAAAGGGCGCCCGCGTGCCCTGCACACCCTCTTACAGAGCCCCTGTCCGAAACTTTGGAATAAAAACAAAGCATTTTCTGCTTATTTAAATAAAAACTGGTTGGTTAGGACTTTTCAATAAAAAAATCACATTAGTCTCATATTCGTATTTTAAAGCTGATACCAGATCATGCGATGGGCTTCGCAGTAATTTGCAAAAAGGTTCAAAAAGTTTTGCTGATTTTTTTTTGTATCTGAGAATTTCGGAGAGGGTCCCGACCTTCTGGACCTCTTCCCTGTCTACCTGACTGTAATACTAGAAACACTAGTCTCAAGTCAAACCCTTTGAAGGAAGCTTGAGCATCAGCGTGGTTTGCAATGCGGTAATTATTATATTTAAATACATTTTTTTTCAAAGTGTCATGAATTAGTGATTTTTATTTAATAGTTTACCATGAGATTTTCAAGAGTGTTTCGCCGCTCGACCTATCACACACCATGTGCGTATGGGCAATGCTTCTTTGTAATATACTCTCTTTGACATAAAGAGGTTTACAATGGTCTCTAAACCTGGCGCCACAAAGGTATCTTAGGACTTTCTTTTGCAATACCAGAATTGAATGCCTGACTACAAACGCCACAGAAGGTAATATCGTATCTGAAATGGCTTTCAGTCGGAAATAAATAAATATTTTGACACTTCCCAACTCTCTTGAGACAATCCTCACCGCAAAACATCCCAAAACTAAGTTTTTGCTCAAGTTAAGAACATGCTTCCTAAGTTTAAGCTTGGCATCGATTGATACACCTAATATTAAGTTATTGAGAAATAATTTAAATGTAAGAGTACTGGTTTTGCTTCTATTAAAACATTAAAGATTGGCATTACACCAATCCTTAACATATATCAAGTACTTCTGTACGGCTACTTTTAGTTCTTCAAAATTTTTAGCACGCCACAAAATGATAGTGTCATCATTAAACATTGTATTATTGCCTAAAATTTAAATACTTGCCAAATCATTTGATAATACACAATAAAAAAAACAGGGTCTAGCACCGACCCCTGTGGAATACCACAGTCTATGTTAGCTTTATTAGAACACGAGGACTGGACTTTTACAACCTGTTGCCTTTCAGACAGATATGAAGTAAACCAATCATGAGCAACCTCTCTTATAATGTAGCGTTCAAGTTTAGCAGGCAGAATTTTATGACTAACGCAATCACATGCTTTAGAGGTGTCATAAAATACTGCTGCAGCTGCAACAGCATCATTTAGATCCGCATAGAGGTTTTCTTAGAAGAGGAATATCGAAAAAACGCGAACTACCTAAAATTTGACAATATTCACCGCAGGTTTAATTGGTTTTTAAATGACAGATCCGATATTGAACTCAGCCAGAATAAGTACCTATGTATGTATGGATTGGTATTAACCACCCGTCCGCGATTGATTTCTATAATCCTACATTTTTTCCATATAGTATCTGAGTAACCTCTGCCCTAAAATTAAAAAAAATATACTTATATATACATATTTTTGTAGCACCATATTTATAATGTTTTATTAATAATTTTGGAAAAATAATGTCGTGTAGATACAGCCAAAATTTTCATAAACACCTGCTTCTGTTAGACAGCATGTCTTTTTTAACAGAAAATAGCTCCGGATGATGTTAAAAAACGAAATATTTGGGTGATAACTTTAAACTAAGCTATATGTTTATTGGTCTAATAATAACAACTACATTTTAGTCACAATTGGTTTAACACTTGGACAAAACACTTTAACCATGCACACTTTAAATGGGTTTTGGCGACTGGTAAAAAAAACCCAAATTTTAATATGTTATTAGGGACCTCAAAAGAAGTCAATTTTTATCATGTACCAAAACTCTAAACGCTAGAGCTAGGTAAAATTTGTGTCTTGATAATTTAAAAAATAATGGTTTGCAAGTTTTAACTGTATTTAAATAGTAAATAATACCAAATATTTTTAGATTTACTGTGTATATTAACTTACTTTACTTATAAAGTGCTCTTGGGTAAAATAAAAATACAGGGTAAATTAGAAAACCAATTGCATAACGCCATATGAAAAATATTAATAGGTATCCTAAATAAGCAATCTGTAATATTACTGTTGGGAAATAACAAATTAAGCCAAAATAACTGTACACATGAAGGGATTTTAAATAATCTTTTAACCTCAGAATATACAGGGTACCGTAAATACAATACAGAAACATTAAATCATGCCTATTTTAAAGGAACTTTTAACTTAATAAATAGAAATAAATTTAGACAAGTTGACTGTTTTAATAAATTGCCGACAAAAATAAGAGTTTAAAAAAAAACAAAACGATTTTATTGCATTCATTATTTATTTTAGCGTGGGAAGTAACTTAAAAAGCAAATATATGCCCGAAGATAAACGGAAAACATAAAGCTCCATCACGCTGAAACGCGCTTTAAAAAATATCTATTTTTTTTTTGTTTTATTTTAAACTACAAACGATGCTAATAATTTTGGTAAACTCACTTTTTTTGTAGTTTTAACCATTAGACCAAAAAAATTATAAATACATTTTTGAGCACTAATTATTGCAAATAATGTAGTTGCTACTAGTGAGATGTATGCTCAATCGTTTGTAGTTTTTTGTAGTAACACAAAAAAAAATATGATGCGAGTACACAAAATATCGCATATTACGAAAAATATTAAGGAAGTAATTGTTGTTAAATAAAATTTTGTATAGCTTTAATAGTGCTTAAGATATTAAAATTTAAAACAAAATTAATAAAATTTCAGAAACTGAAGGAGATAAAAAAAAATAATATACCAAAAATAAAGCTCTCAAAATTGTCTAAATAAAAAGTAACAAAAACATTTTTAATAAAATACATAATATAGGAGATATAAACAAATATTCGATTTTGATGAAAAATTTCATTCCAAAAAAATGAAAAATATATATGTTCATATATTCTTTTAATAATCTAATTTTATGTATTTTTTTATTTAAATTATTTATTTTGTTATTTTTAATCCCGCATATTACCTACAATACAATGTAATAAAAATATTATTTAGGATATGGAATATTATTTTTTGGCTTACGCAGTATTTTTATTTTGCCTTATGCCTAATAACACTTTGTAAGTTAAACAAGTTATTATACAGAAAAAAAAGTAAAATTTTTTGTTTTATTTACTTTTTAAATACAGATAATATGCAGTGCCAGATTTATATTACTTACGATTGTAGGCCACTTTATTTCCACCGCCCCATGTACCTTTCTAAAATAATAATTTTCCATATGTAGTAAGAAAGAAACTTAAGTTAATTAAAATAATGAATTAGTCATTAAGAAAGGATATTGAAGAAACAAGAATTATAATTTTTTACGGGACTTTTTAATAGGAAAATTATCTATAATATCATCATAGTTTATGGTGTTCATTATATCTGCTTCTATGTAGAGAAGAGTCAAAGAATTCATTTTTTCTTGAGACAATGAAGACCTTTGATAATTTTTAACACGTTTAAAACAGGAAAAACTTCTTTTCCCAGAACAATTCGTAGCCGGAGTAGAAAGTGCGATGCGGAGAGCTATATCTAAGTTAGGGTAAACATTAGATAGAGATTGATTCCTTAAACACGTTGAGAGACTGAGTAATGAGTTTGATCTAAGCTTCACTAAACATTCTGCAGTTTTATTAGAGGAAATGTAATTGTGAAAATGCACACAATCTTGAACCAAATATTCATCTAAATCATTGGTATAATATTTCTTCAGTGACTGGACTTTTTCCGTAACTATTTGTGTTGAAAATTTAGTCATTTTTGTTAAAAATGAAAATTTTTCTTTAAAGTTTAAGTAAGCATTATGCCTGTGTTTTAGCCGTCAGTCTATCAAAATCTGCCGCCACTAGGACGCGGCCTATATTGTCTATTGACAAATCGAGGACTGGAATACTTAGCAAACCATTATTTTTTAAATTAGCAAGACACAAATTATACCTAGCTTCAGCGGCTCACCCTGTAGGCTTAGAGTTTTGGTGCAATGATAAACATTGCTTCTTTTGAGATCATTAATAACATATTAAAATTTGGTTAATTTTCACCGGTCGCCAAAAACCCATTTAAAGTGTGCATGGTCCTTTGATAGCAATAAAATGTTACGCTCTAACTGCCAGGCAAATTTAATTTAAAAAAATGCTTTAGAAAAACATATCCATCATACAGAGCTGTCAAAGTACTCCTAAATAGTACTTTAAGTAGAAGTACCAAGTTTATGATTTTTTAAGTACAAGTAAAAGTACTCGTTAAAATGTACTTGCTTTTCAAAGTAAATTCAAAAAGTACTTGAAGTATGTACTACCCATGTATTTTACTTGAAGTAAAACAAAGTACTGTAAGTAAACCACAGTAACTGAATAAATAAAAGTACTGGAAGTAAAAGTAGTTTTACTTGACTAGCATTTTTTTAATAACATTTAAAGATAATAACATAACAATTAAATGATAACATAAAATGTGCAAAAGAAAATGTATTCTTTGATAATTTAACGATTTGTCTTTACTGTAAAGTCTGTTATTGTGATGTATGTATTGAGATTTTTAGCAAAGTAATTTGTTTGGAAAATTTTTCGGGTTTGGAGGTGTAATATAATTTTGTAATTCGATCAGAATGCATTTTTTATTTTATATTTTAAAAACTTATTACCTCCCAAAACTAGTGATTAACCCAATATTTTCTGCAGTTTTACCCTTTTAATAAATCATCATTTTTTTTCTTTCTCTAACAACAAACGTATGTTAAACTAATGCACGTACCCTAAAGTCATACACTTTTAAGTATTATCAAAGATAATACTACTACGAATAGATGGTTCATTTAAATGGGGCGTTTTGAATCAGTTCGAAGATATCAATGCTTCCGTAAATGCGAATAAAATTAAGTCGGTAACCCCTGCCCCAGCGAATCGAGGTACGAAACCATGTGCGACATTGTCAATGTCTGTCGCTTGTACCTTATTCGGAACACGAAGTAGCGAAAGCGGGCGGCTAAACGAATTGTGTATTTTCTAGTAGCGTTTCATCACGCTAATAGTAAAGGCCTGCCGGCAACACTGTTTAACTTTCGTTCAAGGATAGCGCGAAAATCTCTCGATGGACATCGGCTCGCGTTAGCCAAAGTCCATTAGGGGTATCAAAAATATAGCATTGAATAGTTCATCTTATCCGTAGCAGTATTATCTTTGGTATTATAAGTATAAATAAAAACAAGTTGATTTTGTATTAAAAAAAATAATAAAGCTGGAACAAGAGTTTGAAAAGAAGAAAGTGGCGAAATAATGATTGTAAAATAAAATTTTAAATACAGGTATCTTTAAATGGTGTTAGAAACAGATAAAAAATATTTTCCAAACATTTTTAAACGAGTGTTTATACAATATTTTCATGTTTTTTAAAGTAACTATAATATTAAAGGTATTTAAAAATAATTATAATTTTACCATTTTGGGTGCCGTTAACAATTGGATTGAGAGTTTGAGTTTAAACCTGTTTGCGCGATTATCCAGCGTGAATAAATTGGCCTATTTGTCTGATTTCTTTTTACTTCAAGTACTTTTTATTTACTTAAAGTACTTTTTTACTTTAAGTACATCGCAATACCTTAAGTATAGTCTGTCTCAAAGTATATCGCTATGGCTTTTGACGGACAATACCCCAATAAACCTTTAACGATTTTTTTACCTATTGTTATTGAGTAAACCCATTATTTTATAATGGCAGGGGTGGGCCAGGTATTTCTTAAGTATTGACCATTAGGTATATAAATATTTCGGCTATTTTAGTGCCAGTGTTAAATAAACCGTTTTAACTGTGCGTTTTACGGGAATATAACTATGTCGCGTCAAAATCATTTGTCATTAGATGCAAAACAGGTTGTGAAAAATGTGTATGAAACTTTAATCAGTAGAGGACTAATTAAACAAGAAGCTTTTAAATAAACTGAAAAAAAGCTAGACGAAGACGAAACCAATATACATATTAGCCGTGCCACCCTCTATAGAGTTGTTTGTAAAATTGGAATTTAAATATCGCAAAATAGACAAAAGACAAAAAAAAGTAATAATGGAATCGCACAGATTACTCACTGGAAGATTTAATTACCTTCAAGAAATTAATTAAAAGATATAGTTTAGAAAACAGATCCATAATTTACCCTGACGACATGGTTCAATACACAGGACACAGTATCCAAAGGATGGGTTGATTCCAGTCAAAACTGTCCGACGAAAGCACCTTTAAATAAAGGAAAACGCATTACCAAATACACGCTGGTTCAGAAGACAGATTTGTCTCAAACTGCTTGCTGTTGTCTGCAAAGAATATTAAGGATTTTAGCTAGAATTATCATGAGGATACAGTGCATAGTGCAGAACTTTTTGAAAACTGGTTTCAAAATTATCTTTTAAAAATATTCCATACCACAGTGTTATTGTCATGGATAACGCAAGCTACCACAGCCGTCTGCTACACAAAGCACCAGCATCAAGGTCAAAAACAAAAAAACCCAAAAGGAATATTTGTTAGAAAATTATATTTATTTTCAATTCAGTTAAAAAAAAAGCGCAACTTTTGGAAGTCCGAAAGTCATATGAAATTTAAAAAAACAATGTGTATGTGATAATTTGGCTGAACATGCTGGGCTTAAAAGTCTTACGTCTTCCTTCATCACTGTATGTTTAACCCCAAAACATTGTCACACCTACTTTAAAGAAACCATGTTATAAATTTGAAAAAAAAATGTAATTTAACTTTTACCGGTTAAAAGCGGGAAAAAATTCAGTATAGCCCATTATAAAATTTGGGGGACTTTAATTTCTATACAAAACAACATAAATCCTATTGTAATTAATCTCAATGATGACTCTGATAGTGCAACAGAATTAGATTTAGATATTTAGATTAAAAATGTAATTATGTATAGATAATATAGTTATAAATTTATTAAAACTTTGCATATATTTAATTTCTTAATGTAATTTTAAGATTATACCTACCTAAATTAACAATAAATTAAAAAAATCTTTATATTATTAGAGTCTTTAATACCTACTGGATCCGCGGGTTTTATTGTTGTCGGCAGGTATAATCCATAAATGAAGGCAAAAGATGACACGGTATACTTTGAGACAAACTATACTTATGCTTAATGCTGAAGTTATTTTAGATAACCATGAAATCAAATAACAGACCTCCATTTTTTTGTCTTTTTAAAAATTATAAATATACCAGACAAAACAAACTGTAGAACATATTTATGAATAAACTGTTTCTAAAAGTAATCTCATCATTTCTTCCAGTGTACCATCCGTGGTAAAGGAAATAACTGAATGATTTAAGAGAGAGGAGTGTCTGGTAGGTGGTTAATTCCGATAAAGTCCCACAATTTACTATTAAATAAAAATAAACCTCGATGTAGTATCACTTTGTGTCCCAAAAATTTTTCAATTACCCCTTGGGTTGAAGAAAAGGGTGCTGCGGGTTTTTTTTTTTAGAGAAAAGGGGATAACGAATTGGAAATTTTAATTTGGGAGACCTTGTGTGGCGTATTATAAATACGTCATGAGTGGGTTTTAGTTTTATGTAAATATTTTTATTAATATAATAAAACTTTAAATGAAAAAAATTTTATGTTATTCTTTCATGGACAGCTGCCATCCTGTTAGGATCGTTAAGAGTGCATTTCCCTCCCTTTGGGGGTTGGGCAAAAAGGACGGGAGAGGGGGGCGGAGACTAACAAACCCCCCACAACCACAATTTTCGTATAACCGCATTAAAAATATTATATTGTATTTAGGTTTTTCCCAAATTTGGTGTATCGATGGGTGTTGTTTCCGATTGCAAGCCTACAGGGGGATAACGTTTTTCGGTAACTATTTTTCACTTAAATGACATAAATTATACACCATTTTAAAAAGGGAAGGAAAAATCTATGCCTCTGCTGTAACGGATTTTTTAAATATGAGTCGAGTTAAGATAAAATAGGATCTAAAAATAATCGATTTTAGGGTGACTTTTACTCAAGGAAATATTAAAAACTAAACCAAATTTAAAAAACTATTACAGCAGAAGCCTAGATTAAAGTGTTGGCTTTCATATAGTTTTTGAAAATTATCGATAACTTATACCGTTTTTTAGAAAACATAATTCCCCGAACCCCAAATTGGATCCAATTTTTGGGCGGATGCCGATATCAAAAAAATACCTTTTCATAGGATTGCTTTTTTGGTCCCACCCTTTTTTGCATGTATTTTATTTCGAAAAGTTTCCCCATAAATCGGGAAAATATAACTATCTATAGATAAACCTAATACTGTATTGGATTGGCCCAATAATAAATTGAATCACTTCTTAATAACAAAACCTACCATTTTTTAAAAAAAATTTTTTTGAAGTTTTTTTTACAATTTTTAAAATATTAATCAAAAAAATCAAACCGGGCTTTGTTCTCTATTATTTTCATGGATAAAAATAGTTATTTACATTAAAAATTGGGAAAATTTACTTTTTGGGGGTTTTTGGGGGTTTTTAAAATGGGAGGGAAGCCGGGCTATTTAAAACCTCCGAAATTTTTAAAAGGGCCCTCGTGTAATGTATTATATTTTTTTGCTACTGTTCTATGTATCGCATAATTTAATAATCATTAACATCATGTTTTAATAGAAATATCAGAGATTTTGAAATTTTACCTGTTAAAAATTAATCCATAGCAACACATTTATTTTTTGACATTGTCTGTCATCAGCACTTGTCAGATTTTGAATTATTGTTAATTTAGTATAAACCCATTCCCATTTTAAAATGTTAAATGAATACGAAAATTGCATCCAAAAGGCAGCTGACCTTGGGGTGCCTCACTTCTGCCGAAAAAATCTAAAGAGATTTTCATCAAATATATAAAAACGTTTTCTGAATGGTTGCTACAAAAAAAAGTTTGGGGGGGATTGACGACAATGTGATTTCGTATTTTTTAAGAAAAAACCGAGTCTTTATCACCACCAACCCTCTTTTATATTCCATGCTCAAGTTAACAATTTCCGTAAACAAAAATCAAGATATTTCGGATTTCAAGAAACTAGTTGCTTTTTTTAAAAGGAAAAAAGATGGTTATGAGGCAAAAAAGTCAAACCTTTTTTAAAAAAAAAGAAATCATAAAGTTTTTACTTAACGCGCCTGATCAAATTCTTAAACAAGAAAATAATGCCATTATGGGGGGGCTGGGGCATGCCGGACAAAGAAATATACAGAATGAAGCTAAGGATGTAGAAATAAGAAATGACGTGGCTATAGTAAAAATAGTGGAGTCTAAAAATAAAGTTAAAAGAAACTTTGTAGTAACCAACGATGAAGGCTCAGTTCCTTATGTCAGATTTCTACAGGAATATATTAAGTTTAGCCCAAGGGGAATGCTCTAGACTCTAGATGAGCGTTTATTGTATCTTAAAGGAAAAGAGGTAAATGTGTTAATAAAATAATTGGAAAGCACACTATTTCAAATGTACCTAAAGAAATTGCGAATTTTTTTAAAACGAAGACATCAGTAGATACACTGGCCATTCTTTTAGAAGAACGTCAACTGCTTTCCCTTCCCAAATCTTCAATGTCGATTTTTTTAAGACAAAAAAGGCATGGGGGTTTGGGAAGTCTTCTTCTTTTGCGGGGGGGATATATTGTTGAACCCTATAGTAAAAAGGGAAAAATTTTTAAAGAAGATTTTCCCAAAAATTTCCCTACCAATTTTTCCCCTCTAATGAAGTAACAGTGAAATATATGAATATTAACGTAGTTAAATGTGATAATGATACCCCAACAAAAAATTTAAAAACTGTTAATTCAAGTATTATTCCCCCAATTTCTTTTGCTAATTGCTCAAATTGCACAATTAGTTTTAATGTTAATACCTAATGGGGTTTTTTCCCGGAAAATTTTCGGCTCGAGAATTCCCGGGAAATCGTTGGGCTTTGTTCCCGGGAAATCAAGTTTTGAAAAACCGAGAACTCGAGAAATCATATTTGAGTCTATGAAATTATAAAAAAAAAATATTTGCGTTTGCCTTTGTTTTAAACGCGCGGCAGCGGGCACGGACCAAAGCGCAGTGGTACCCTTTTTTTTTCGACGCCGGGGCGCGGCTGGGGCCCCCGGCGGGGTTTTTTTTATACATGATACAATACAGTAGGTAATGCACACACGTTCATTCGTGTTTCTACTCTGGGTGAGTTCAGACGGTTTGCAAAGTTATCCTGAGAGCTGGCACCAATTTTTGGGTGGTTTTGAGGCAAGCTGAAAACTTGTCAAAACTTCTCCTATTAAACCCCCAAAAAGAAACTGCAGACCTGTCTGGTGAGTAGCGAGGCTAAATCAGCTCCTTTATTTTTAAAAATTTTTTTTTCCCAAAAAAGTTTTGAGGCAAAACCCAAATTTTTTATGTTGTAGTCTGATTGATTTTTACTTAAACCATTTTTAGCAGAAATTCACATTTTTTTTTTTTTTTTTTACTCCGAAAAAGACTAGAAACCTCATGGCTATGTTTTAAAAATAACGCGGCAAGTAAGAACGCAAACAGCTGCCGATAAACGTTTTCTCTTTTTCTTTCAGCAGCTTGTCAAGCGCTACTCAGTCGCATCATCATCATTTTTTTGATCACCAGGCATATGGAAAGTACCACCAAAATGATCTGTCTTTTAAGAATCTTTTTTAGTTAAAAATAACACCCCATTAAAATTTCAAGTTGCCTCAAATACATTTTTTTATATTTTTTTTCAAAAAAATTTTTTTTCGCGCCTGGAAGGGGTTTAAAAAACCCTCAATATCGTCTGACGGATTTTTTTAAAAAATTTTTTTAAAACCCTTCAACTACAACATATAAAAATTGCATATTGCCTCAAAAAAAATTTTTGGGGGTTTTTT
>JAHBCN010005268.1:0-56704 GCA_019359885.1 Listronotus oregonensis
CCCAATTCTGTTTTTAAATAGTGCTAGTTTCATAAAGTACTTACTTAAAATGAATAAAACTAAAGACTTATCGGTATTTTTTCTTGTTTCAGGCAGTGGTGGCAGTCGGACTCTCTGGGGCATGCCGAAGAAAGAATTGTGCTTCCAAAAAAGAAAATATGACGGATTTTGGCAGCGCAATGTTAATTAAACTAGAGAATACCAAAACGAAGATGCCGAGATTTTACGGTGTCAGGAAGTTCTACACCATCTTAAAAAAGTATTCTGCCCTTCGACCTCCACTCCTGCAAACAGATCGTTTTTTTCTTAATTATCAAAATGGAAAATGCACTCGCCAAAACATTGGAATTAACAAAATTGGCGGTATGGCAAAAGACATCGCCAAATTTTTGATGTTGGAAACTCCAGAACCCCTATACCGGGCATTGCTTTAGGCGGTCGTCAGCCACAATATTGGTGAATTCTGGATCAGATTTGCTGGCTCTGAAGCGCCATGGTGGATGGAAATCCAGCTCAGTCGCCGAAAGTTATATAGATGACTCGCTTAGTAAAAATGGATGTTTCAGAGGATCTCTTCCTCTGTGTCGTCTGTTGCGGCACAGCCACAACAGCAATTGAGTAATGAAGTGCCGCAAGAAAACTGCAATATGCCGACGACAGAGAACGGGGTTAAAAGGGAAAAATGTTGTCTCCATCGTTAAAAAGTCGATCAACAATGCGACGATTCCTGCAGAAGTAAACATTCAATTAATATTTTAAAATAGTTATGAAGTTTCCTGTTTGCTAAATTATAGTCTGTAGTTTCTTGTTTTCATTATTTTTGTTTTGCGTTTGTTTTTAAAAAAAAATTTACAAAAAAAATTTTTTTTTTTATTTTGCAGTGGGAAAAAAGTATCGTAAAAAACTCGTTAGAAACCTCTTTGCACACTTTGGCTTGGACCTCGACTTCGTCTCGGTCCATCAATTTGTCTCGCCCGTGTGCAAAAAGTCGTTTTCCCTTTTGTTTAATATACTATTTTTTTGTGACGGGAAAACAATTTAACATTTTATATATGTTAACAGGTACCAAAATGTCACCTTTATAAAATTGCGGAAAAAAATTGAGTACATATATATGTATATACACATAAGTAAAGGTAAATATTTGATTTTAGAATATTTTATTATACAAAAGTTACATTTCCCTTATATCAAAACTACAATTATTAAATGTGCATGAATAACATGTTCCTTCAACTATTCATTCATCTTGTGTTTTTATTGTGTTGTATTTTGTAAACAACCATACTAAGTTCGCAATTTTTAAATAAAATCCATCCAATCACAGAATTACATTGACAGATATTTGCTAACTTTACGGGTTTCCATAGCAACGCAGGTCCAATTGTCGCTATGAGTACAACAGCCTACTAGTTTAAAACTTAAAATTTAACATGATTAATTTTCTGACATATATTGTTATAATATGTTTTTTCAAAATTAAATCGTCGTTTTTTCCGTCACAAAAAAATAGTGTTTTATAAATGGGAAAAATATTAGATTTTAGCCCTCAGTTTTTGCTCCGTCCACTTCGTGACGGGAGACGCTACACATACTACACAACATCGAGCTAAAATCTAAAACTTTTTTCCTTTTTAATCGATAACTATTTGTGATATTTGTGATATTCCGGCATTATTATTTCTGAAAAATTAAATTTAAATTACACGCCTCTGTCTTACGCGCAAATTGAAAAACTCAGGATTGTATTTATTTATTTTGGGTTTGTTCCAACACATCAAAAAAGTCACCCGAACGATCACTATGCGCAGTGATTAAATTGGGACGCATTTTAATCACTGCGCATGAGCGTGATCGTTCGTACGTTTTTGAACGGTTTCTGGCGCTGTTGGAACAAACCTTTTATGAATACAATTTTTTGCGCTTGTAAACTGTACTTGTAAAAAAACATATATCTTTTTGCAAATATCTGTACATTGGATATTGGCGGTATTATTTCGGAGTTGTGTATTCGTATTTAACAATATGGCGCAATTTTTAAAAACACTAGTGTGAAAATATTATTTGCGTAACAATTGGAGAGATTTCTTTATATTTGTGAGCTAAATGGATCATATAAAACACTGGATGAACAACGTGACAGATGTGTTTCATAAAAATCCTGATATTGATATACCCAATGGTCCATGTAAGTACAGGTTTATTACTGCGTATTGTAGATATACTTGGTTGCTTAATTGATGTTTCAAAATGTCTAATAAAACTTATGGTATATTGCCTATATTTATACTATTATAATATTTTTTTAAAAGCTGTGTCAATGCCGGCAGGTGCAAACATGTTTTAAACATGATAATATGAGCAGATTCCCTGCCTAATATATACAGATTTTAATAAAATATGGTGTTTAAGGTTTCACTATTAACTGTTAAAATCTTAACAAAAACTTCTAAAAAAAAACAACGATTAAACAACAAAAACTAATTGTGTTTTAAGAAATGTTAAGCAACTTTTTTAGTCCAGTGATCATTTCTCAAAGAAATAATGTGTATTCTAGGTTCTAGATATATGATCTAGCTAGCCATTTCATGCTTTTATTATTTACGGATCGCGCACAAATTTTAGATTTTGTGTCGATTTGTGACTTCACTTTTTTAATAATTTAGGCCCTTTTTGGTAATTGTCTAGAAAGTGACCGCAACTCCGATTTTGACCAAATTTGGTATACCGAGGTTTTTGGGGCGCTGATCAGGAATCTGAAAACCCTTTTTTGGCGGAAACGTTTCGTTCTTAAGATATCCATCATTAAACTTGAAAATCCAACTGACCTCATTTACACTATTCCTTCGTCTTTTTGTACAGAGTTCTTGATTTTTACACTAAATTGGAACACAATGGTTGATAAACACCTTAAAAAACTTGTTTTTATATTTATTTTATACCTATTTTTCATACAGCAGGGAACTTTTAAGCAAACATGGTCGCTCCGTTTGAAAGTGATACTTGGCAATTTAATGAAGAAAAAGGTGTAAAATAAACAAAAAAGTTTTTAAAAGGTGTTTATAAGATGTTGTGTGCCACTTTAGTGTAAAAATAAAGAATTGTGTACAAAAAGAAGGGGGAAGATAGTGTACCTAAATGAGGTTAGTTTGATGATGGATATCTCGAAAACGAAACTTCCGTATGCCAAATTTGATCCAAATCAGAGTTGCGGCCACTTTCTAGACAATTACCAAATTTAGTTATAATATATTTATTTGGTATGCATAAAAAAATATACTTTCAATACAATTTAAGGTTTTAATACAAAAGTGGGGCTCTACTGCTTTTTGGGCATTAAAAATCGAAAAATTAAGATATTTTTTTTCTTTTAAAATGTTCTACTCGTCATCGGGTTTATAAAAAAATGTTTGAAACTTAAAAAATAATGATTTCATATAAATTTTTCATACAAAAAGCCGAATAATCAATCTCTTTTTTCTTCTGATTAAAGGTCATGCATTATTTTTCATAATATTTCTATTTTTTTTGTTGCGCATCAAAAATAGAATAATTTGAAAAAAAAATCAAAAATACTAATTTTTGAATTTAACAATTTTTTTTTAAAATTTTTTTTAATCCAAAAGTTAACATTTAAAAAAAAAATCTAGTTCCGATTAGTTCTGGTTAGTTTTTGTTTTTTTTTTTAATGTTCTTGTCATCGAGTTTAAAATTTTTATCTATTATTGTTCGTTTTTTGATGCGCAATAAGAAAATATTAATATTGCGAAAGATTATCAGATGACCCTCAAATTGGCGGTCAAAAGTCAAAATTTTGAATTTTCAAAAGCAAAAATCATTATAAATCGGTTGTTTTTTTATTATTGAACAATTTTTATTATAAATTCGATGAGAAATAAAATGAAATGAAAAAAAAACTCCAACATGTCCAATTTTCGATTTTTTACGGCCAAAAAACAGTGGAGCCCCACTTCTATATAATCACCCCATTTTGTGGTATAAAACAAATTAATTTAGTTTTTATCCGTGTATTTTAATAAAAAAAATACTTCATTTTTGTAGAATTACTACATTTCTAAATCGCTTAAAACAATCAGAATCACTGCAAATAATAATGAATTTAGTACAGACACCATTTATTCCTTAATTACCAATAAAGAAAAATAAATAGCAATTAACTACCCATACACAAATACCAAATGGCACCCAATTATAACAACTATAACATATTTTGGACTAGTTTTAAGGAAAATAGCACATATTTTATTTTGTAAGGAAAAATGAAATGAAAGTAGCTTTCAGACCATTACAAAAGTTTTCCAGGTTTTTTTCTCCCACAATTTTGCTCCAAGACATAGATCGTGCGGAGCCGTTTTTTACGATTTTTGCCAAAATTATACGAAAACAATAAATATACAAATTGAAAAATATAATTTAATGTTTAATAATTCCTTTACTAATTTAAAATCGGATATTTACAATTAATACGCTGAATCGTTCAAAATATCACAGCAATATATTTAAACTGCGATTAAAAAAAAACTACTTATCGAATAGAATTTAAGCATCTATGTTTTTTTTTTATCTTTATGATAACTCACGAAGGATTATTATATATGTATATTATATTCTACGGATTATATATAGGTACATATATAAACCAAAGTACCGTGAGTGTCGGGTTTTCCGGTGTTTAACCCATTTCTTCCCCAGTTGTTCCGTCAACGTTGTCCAAGCAGTGAAACATGCAAATTAAATGTTGCATTTCACAGCACCTTTTAGACAACGCGGTAGTGCCACCACGGACGTTATTTTAAATAACTACTACCTAAATGTATTTCTAGCTTGTTTAAACAACATTATATTATTTTCCAAAGGTCTTTAAAAGGATTAATTTTATTAAAAAATTGTTTACTTTACCGGTTTTTCCGACTTTTCTCTGCGAGAAATGTTCCGATAAGGTTTTATTAAGGTTTTATAAACAAACATTTGTTTGGTTTTCTTTTCTTTAGAAAAAAAAGTCCTATTGTCAGTATTGCTACTAAATTACAGTTAAATCAAAATTTTTACTCTTAAAGGAAAAATGTTTATTTTTTATCGGATTTTTTAATATAAAAAACAAAAAAAGCTAAGTTTTGAACAGATTTTGGTTTTTTATGTCCTATATACCGCTTTTTAAAAGATAATACCTACTGGTGGTTTGTTCTTAAATTTTATCCCAGCAAAAAAATCGGGTGTGTTTTATCTGGGTGACAGAAAAATATGGTCTATTTTATGACACCATTTTAGTAACGGTCGTTATAAATATTTCCAATAAGTACCTATTTGCCATAATTTAATCGTTAGTAAAAACTGGTGGAAAACTCAATTAAGGGTATATTTTATAAATAAAGCTAACTAGAACTAACCAAAACTAACCAGCACTTACGTTTAATTTGAAATTAGGTGCAATAGTATAACTACACCTTATATACTTACAGTACTTAGTACAGCAACAAAAATAAGGTGAAAATTGCGAGCAAAATATGAGATAGTAAAAAAAAAATAAGTAAACTTGATTATGTAATACAATTTTTCATTATTAAGCCTATAATAACAGCGTATCATTCATAAGTGAGCTTGTCCCAGAATTTAGTAATTTTTTAACGTATTTTTATACAATTTTAGTAATAAATATTATTTTAAAATTAATTTATCTTTTTTATTATTATAAGGATTTAATATCATTTATAGATGGTCGATGACCATCAGAAAATCTGCTTATAATAATTATGCACTCATAATTTTTTATCTGCTGTGCCAAGATAAGCTATGTTGAACGGATTACCTGGGAAGTCCTGCGCCTAGTTAGGTTATAATAGCCCCGTATTTCTGTTTGATGGGGCCCAGATAGGAATTGCCCAAAAAATTTTATAAGCTTTATTTCAGATATAGTTTTTATGTTTTAACATTTTTTAAAAATATTTTACTTTAAATTAATTTTAATTTATTGTGGATCCTGAATATTTTTACTTGGTCTATAACACAATATTTATAAAATTTTCTTATTTAAGTTTTGGAAATATTTTTCTTAACAACATTTTGTATTTTGCTTTTAGTTTCATCTATAAGAATGTCACAAATAGCCTCAGAATCATCTCTTTCCACGTATACTTCTAGATCTGTGTCGGAACGAAGTGTTTCCAATACCTCTGAAAACACAGATATGGATACACAAAACAACAATGGTAAGTTTTGTTAAAGAATTTAATTTTTTTAAAAGCGTATTGTGCAAAGTTTAGATTTTAATAGAAATAAAATTGTTGTCCATGCAACGTTCTTGACGTTCGGGAACAAAAAGTCACTGTGTGCCAAATTATGACTGTACGTAGATGGCCCATTATTATTTTTTTGTATATTGTAATTTGTTATATATGTGACAGCCGGCATTGTCTTGCTAAAGAACAGTTCAACCTGGTGGTTTGATTTGTTTATTTTACCGAATACTTCGAGAGAACAAATGGTTGGGTACCATCAGAATTGACAGTTCTACGTTCCTCCAAAGGCACTGTTGCCACATGACCAGTTTTTTCCAAAAATATAGGCGACCATTTTTGGTTCTTCTTGAAATACCCCTAGACTTAACTGCTGTTTAGTTTTCGGTTTATACGCATAGATCTATGATACGTTACCTGTTTCAATCTTATACATATCTTTTAAAGTATCGTCATTGTATTTCTTAAGGATTTGTTTGCACCAATCGACATGAAAATGTTTTTGAGATTTTGACCTGTTAAAACTAATGTCTACGGTTGTCTTAGTCTCACAGTTTGCCACATGACGATCTAACGTTTTTAAATTTTTAACATAATTAAAATTTTCTGACTCAACAACTGATTTTTCACGTACTTTTCGACTTTCGTAGGTGAGCGAACTGCGACACGACTTATAAACTCGTTATACCAGCGTTTCATAGTGACAAAAAAATATGGACTTTATCGCCAAAAGTGGAGGTTAGTTGATCGATGTACACCTCTCTAGATAATTCACGTCGAAAGTCGTAATAAATCATTGCACAAAAGTTTTAATTCCGCCGTACTTCCACTTTGTTCGTTCTTTTATCCCTAGAGTGGCCGGACTATGGAACCTGCTATCCGCAGATGTTTTCCCTTCTCCTTCAAATCTTTAAATATTTAAGTCCTGTGTGCATAAACTTCCTCTTACCACACTTAAGACACCCATAGTACATTAGTACTTAGGACTTCGTGGACTGTCCCAAGATAAAAAATTGAGAGCCTATTTATTTTTAGGAAGCAAAATTTAAAAAGTATTTCGTTTTTGCTTTTTAAAAAGTTTTAAAAGTGGCTTAGTTATATTTGTGGTTTTTATTATATTTTTTTCTGTATTAGGGTTAACCCCGAGATACCGGTTTCCCGGGATTTGGTTTATAATCCTGAGATTTCAAAACGAGATCCCGGTCTCGAAAATTGAAAACCCTAATGGAAACATAAGATTTGATGGCACCTGATGATACTCAGTGTGGCCAAGGCTCAACATATAAATAGTGCTTCTTATATTTCTGTCAAAGTTTTGAAATTCTTTCATAACCGAGAACCATATTGTTTTTACATTTATTATTTAAAACCAAAATGTATTTGTATAATAGAAGCTCTAATTTTGGACATTAATGAATAAAAATATACATTTTTATTATATATAATTGTCTTTTTTTAGAAATTATCGAGCTTAACCAATTAAATAATAAAACAGCTTTGGGTGAAGATGATCAGAAAAATATAAATATTTCTTCAGACGCAGAAAGACTTAAAAAAGTACCAACGATTATTGGAGAATTAGAAAAATTACAAATAGATGACAAGGGGTCACATGACTCTGTGTTTAGTCTGCAGAATAGGTCACCATTGTTACCGAAAGCTGGAAAAATCAATAAACCAAAGATACTTATGGGTAAAAGAGCATTACTTCGAGCAAAGAGTACTGATTTACAGGAAGACCCTGCTACTGTGGTTCACGAGCTGGTAAACGTAATGCATGCATATTTTTTATTATGCTTATACAGGGCGATTTCTAAGTTAATATGTATTAATATAAGATTAAACAACAGTTTTAAAAACATTTTAAGGGATTTAATTTTTTTAAATTAAGTGTTTTTGATAAAAAAAATTCAGCAATGCAATTTTTCACAGCTTTAATGTGGTATAGTTTTTTTGTTAAATGTTATTTTGGACAGGTGCCATTTTTGACAAGTGGTTTATTCGACAAATCTCGTATTTGAAATGCTACGTTTACATGCTTGGCAAGTCGCGACAAGGCTCCACAAAACGCAAGTGTATAAACGGGGTGTTTGGCTTGGCTTGCGTGAGTTTGAAAGAGCTTGCCGCCCATCCAGGCAAGTGTCGGTTTTTGAAAACAAATCGAAGAAGTTTGCGGCGAGCGTATGGAACTCACTAACGCACCCGCAAGCGTGTTTGTGCTGCATTTACACGCTTGCCATGGCCTGGCAAGCGCCGACAAGCTCCAAGCCTTTACAAACGCTTGGATGCCGTTTACACGCTTGCGGGTGCGTTCTTTGATTTGTGTTCAAGTTGCAAGCTCTTGCAAGCTCACTCAAGCCAAGCCAAACACCCCGTTCACACGCTTGCGTTTTGTGGAGCCTTGTCGCGACTTGCCAAGCGTGTAGACGTAGCAAAAGATGTAATTTTTAACAAATATATATTTTGTTTAATGAAATATAGCAAAATCCATGTTATTTTAAACAAATGTAATTTTTGACATATTGGTGAGATACTACTTTTGACAGGTGCCATTTTTAACAGGTATTGTTTTGGCGCCGCATAATTTTTTTACCAAATTTTGCTGATCCTTTGTTGTTATTGTTACATATTCGTCGTTATTAAAAACAATTTGGATTGTTTAAAAACACTATATTTTAAAACATTTATCTTTCTAATAGAATTAAAAGTTTTAAAAAAGAAATTTTAACATTATTTTTCAAAGATTTTATATTTCGGACGTAATGTTTTGATACGATATTTTTAAAAGATGTTATATTATTTCCACGTTTTTTCTTTATCGACTTTATTAAAAATCACCTTTATTTATACAGTTGAAAGGAAAAAAAACTGGCTTATACCAGAGTTATTCCGACAATTATAATATTTAATATTTTGTATTTTACATATTTCTAAAAGGTATGTACACACCGAAAAAACAAACAAGAACAAACATTCGTTCTTGTTTACCTTGTTTTTATGTGTTCTTTGTTTATTGTTCGCGTTATTTTGTCAGCATAGCGCAATCCAATATTTGTTCACTCTCTTTGAACTGTTGGAAAAGTTATGGGCACTTTTTAAAACTCTTGTTACGAAAAGTAAAATTTTTCGCAGCTGGTGATGAAAAGTAAGATATTTGACAACGTCAATTACTTTTGCAAAGTTTTTTATATTTTAAACTTGAATTAAAAAGAAATATATTCAAAATTGGAAAAAATATTGTGTAAAATGCGTTGGGAAACACTATTTTCATAACTGACATTCTTTTGCTCTTTACGGAAAATAGTGCTCCCCCAACTGGTTGCACAAATAACTATTGTTTGATCGAGAATAAAATACAATTCTATGCTCCAATTTAAAGGCCTAAAATTGCACTTTTACGCCCTTAACAACAATAAAATTAAAGAAAGCCTTAATTTTTGGTAAAACAACAGTTTATTTATTTAACGTTATGTTACAAATATTTGACCTTTTGGGAATGTATTCATCTGATGACCGCTTTAAAAACGCATTTATTTTTGGGAACATACTTATAATAGTGTTTTTGTGCAGGAATGTTGTCGATTTTAGTATAGAGTAGAATGCTTCATGTTTTAATTTTTGTTCTCCGACAAGTATACCAGCACTTTCTGTTATGAAATGAACCGTTCGTAATTCTCACAATCTCATAAAATCACCGTATGCCTTTTCATAAATTAAAGGGTACAGGGGAAAAACGGACTAAGTCAAATTTTGTAATTTTGAGAAAAAGCAATTTTAAATTTCAAAACGCTAAAAAACTAAAGTATTTGGATTGCTAATTTTTTTTACCAATATGTTTTCCAATTATCTGAGATCTGTAGGTCCATAAACTGCAAGCATTTTAAAAAATTATTGATGGAAAAATCAACAATTTATTGATAACTAGTCGTGACAGCTCGTTTTTTCCCTAAATTTATAACAATTTTGTTTTGTAAAGTATGTTTATTTCACTTAACATCCAGCGTTATGCCCATATAACCAATATAGTGAAACAAAACTAAACTAAAAAATATTCTTCGAATAATCACCCTAAATAAAAACGTAATAGTTCGATTAGTGTAAGAAAATAAGCTAGATTCTTTTTTTGTTTACTTTAAAAGCTTTTTTTTATAGAAAAGAATTTTTCCATATTTCCAGTTAATTATGCACCAGTAAGGTAAAGTAATCTTAAGATTCTTTTCCACAGAACCTTTAAAACTCTTCAAATTGGTAAATTTCTCGGCCTAAATTGGTATTAGACACAAAAATAGCAAATACAACTTATCACGTTATTCCCCGGTACGGGATAATTTTTTAATTTAATATCTCCTGACTTATGGCGTTCTTATCGGAAATTTTTTTTAGAACAAAATTTAACATAACACAATATATCAATTTTGCTTAAAATTGGCTTAGCCCGTTTTTTTACTGTACTCTGCAATTAGTCTTGACTCTTCTGGCAACAACTGTAAGTAGACTTTCTTTGAAGCTTCTTCTATTTCTGGATTACTTCTGCTCATAATTAAAATTTAAAAACCTTTTTTTTATTACAACAATATTTTTACTTAAATTCATTATTTATTTATTTGAAAAGAAATAATATGAATACATGGGGCAGTTGTACAACTTACTAAATTGACTGTTAAGGAAGCGGGTTGTATACAATGAGACAGTGACCATGAGCTTTATAGCTGAAGGCTGTTTTCGTGCTGTTTTGCGGAGGGGAAGGCCTTAATTTTTGTTATTTCCTTATCAAAAACGTGGTTATTCTATGCAATAAGTACCAGTTTTTGTTAAACGAACAGTATCAAACAGAAATTAATGTACCATTATCAAAAATCCCATTAAATCTTTTATCAAAATTTTAAAAATAGTTATCGCCATAAATTTCATTAGAATTTTGAACGTGAAACAGCGTAATGGCTCTAAGGCATTAAAAGGGCTTTAATACAATGTCAATAAAAGTTCCTGTTAGAGATATCTGCATCCTGCATAATGACTTAAATTAATAATAATAATAAGATTTAAAAAGTATAATAATTATTGTCTACAATAATAAAAACATCTCTGCCCTTATTGTTTTGGTGAATAATATGATTACATATTACCATATTTACATCATTTATTTAATCCTTTCTGCTCTGACTTTTAAACACGCAGTGACTATATGCTGGTAGAAAATGCAGTTTTTACCCTAAAAAGTGCGAAAAGTTATACTCTCCCGCAGGCGACTGTAGGTACCCGAACGACGCGAAGCGGAGTTCAGGTAAGCATTTCAGTGCGGGAAAAATACTTTTTGCAAGAGTTGGGATAAGATTTTTTCTACAAGTGTGAGGAAAATACTGCTTTTTCGCAGGCCGTGCGGGAAAAAAGTGTGCATTCCGTGCAGAAAACATGCATTATTAAGGCGTGCGAAAAAGTAGTATTTTGCGCATGCTTGTAAAAGAAGATAATTTCCTAATATACACTTTCTCAATGTTATCAACGCCTGCTGGATGAGTAGGCAATTTAAAAATTTGATAAAAGACTTCCCTAGCTGATTTATGAAATTTTGTAACTAAAACAACCGTCAAATAATAAAAGTTACACTAACTTTACCTGGGAAATATGATGTTGCATGTATTTTTTAAAAATAACCCTAAACACTTTAACCCCCGCAGGGTCATCAATCTAATGCAATATGAATCACGCCCACCCTATCAACGAGGTTTTTTTGGTATCTGTATGGGGAAAACTGGCTTAATTGTTTTTTGTATATAAAATGTTTTTAACATGTCTTAAAAAAAAAGTTCATCTGGTTACCAAGCCTTTACAAATTTTTGTTTCTTTTGGAGTATATGTAGTATTTATTTCTATCAATAAATTTTGTATTTTGTTGGTTTATATTATTTCAGATTTTAAGAAGGCGGTTTTCCGATATAACTATATTTTTGCTATAACATGTAGTTGCCAGAAGTTACAAATAAAATAATCTAGGTAAAATTATTTCAAGAGTAGAATAATTTTAGATATATTAATTATGATAAACAACCTAAATAAAATAATTATGTGAAAAAATGATAATATTAATATATCATTTGAGTAATTCAATAAAGTGTATATTTTTATCCAAATTAATAAGATTTATTTAAAATATGTTTTAAATTTAGATATGTAATACTTATAACGTATTTTTTTACCTAAGTACATTATACATTTTTTTATAAAATGATTCTTTTTTCATAAGGTACATTTTTTTAATTCGTTTATCACAGTACTTATATCAATATTTGCGGTAATTCCTGTTCCACAAATGGAACCAGGAGATTTTCTAAACGTTCTTGGCGCATTGTGGATCTTAATTTTGATTTTACCATCCTCATTTTTAAGAAGGTGCGTTCGCATGTAATTTATAAATCGAACCTTATCAAATAATTTTTCATATTTTAAAAAGAACCTAGGGGGGTGCCACCCCAACGGCACCCACTGTGCCACGCCTATGTATATTAATTATAATAAACAACCTACATAAAATAATTATTGTGTAAAAAATGATAATATTAATATGTCATTTGGGTAATTCAATAAAGTGTATATTTTTATCCAAATTTACCACTGATTTATTTAAAATATGTTTTAAATTCTTAGACTATGTAATACCTTATAACTGTATTTTTTTACCTAAATATCAGTAAAAGCAATACAAGAAAGACTAACAACTTTTTTCTCTATTTTTTGAGAATTTCAACTTTAAGTTACAGAAAAAATAATTTTGATTCGGCCATCGGGATGACTGCTGTAAAGTAACGGTTAACAGGTTTAAAAAGTGGTTAACTCAAGGCAGAGGTATTCTTAAGCAATAGCATGTACCAGCGAAAAGATTAACTTATTTTTTTAAATGTAAATAACAAAATATTTAATTTTATCGTATTTATTTTAGGTGAACGATAAATATCAGGACAAAATAACACTTTACATTGGAAGAATGTATCAACGAAGACTTTCCAGGGAATCCAGAAATACTGATGATGATGGAACTAGTTCCAATTATTCGGTTGAAAGTTTAAGTACCATCGGTACTCCTGAGAGCCTCTACGATGGAAAAAGCTACTTCTCTTTATTTTACCCTCCTGGATCTGAGACCGAGTTTGACTTTTTAAAATCAACTGATGATCTCAATAAAGACACAACAGCTGAAACGCTTTTGGATTCTACTAAAAATTCAGTTGAGACAAAGGATACATCAACCGATGTTGATTATGATCCACAAAAATTTTTGAAAAATGCTTTGGGTGATGTAGCTTTTGATTCGCAGTCTCTGGTATGTTTTATTTTGTAATAGATATTTACATTATAACGGAAATAAAAAAAAAACAAAAGAAAAGTAATATAAAAAAACGATGTAAGGATCGTATTGACCTCAACACTTTTCATTCTAATCTTTTATAATAAGCTCCAAACTCTAGTAGGTAGCTAGTTCTCTAAAATATCGATTATATTCCGTTAAATATATTTTTTCCACATTAAACAGTAAATTCGCACCGTATTGGTATTAATGCTGTAACGTCATGCAATATTTATGGAAGCGCTGTTTTGACAGTTAATTTTTTGTTTATTTTTTTTGGGTTAGATTTTTTTTAACTATTCCCAGAAATGCTTTCCTTTTTTTTAATTAATTTTTTTAATGTTATTTTGGAATGCATAATTCAAATAAGAAAGAACTAAGAAGAAAAGAAAAGAACTGTTTTTTAAATAGCAGGGAAAAATTTTAGAATCTAAACTTTAAAGGATCATCTTCCAGAATATTAACTAAAATTGCTGCTTTAATATCAACAGTATTGCTTTCGACATCGGCACATTTGCTAGGTCTTGGTCCATAATTACAATAAATATAAGTGTGGGGTGTGCGAAGGCCGTCTGGAAGAGAATTTTAAAAAGGGTCCGGGTAAAAACCGGATACTTTTGTGTTAAAGGAAATCCGAACAATTGAAAAATAATAAATAAAAAAAGAGTTTATTATTACCTACCTAATTATTTGAGCATTTTATTTGTTGTGCTGTGGTTTAGTCGATTTTGTAAATTTTTGTCCAACATTGTTAAATAAATCACAAACAAATGAGTTGTTTAAACAAATAAAACAACATTAATAATGTTTTCATTTTTATTAATATTTTTTTTTCTGGGTTTTTGGAATTAAAATCTTAATTTTACCCCAATCTCCGGGGTATTTAAAGTTTTTGTTTGATATCGTTAATTAAGGTGATGGTAGCCTTATAAATCACTAATGCTTTGTAATAAGACGTCTTCCATATCTCTGAAAACAAACAATAAATAACGCGTGCTTTATTTAAAATACGTATATTAGCGCTAAACAGTACCCATATGTCTCTATTATATTTTTAAACACCAATTCTAATTTTTTAAAATTTAGTCCAATTCGACGTGACAAAGGATCATAGGGGATCATTTGGCAACATACATTCGTCTATGACACACCGCTTATTACAGGTTATATGTTGCTCGGACATCAAAATAAATAGTTAAATATTTTAATAATGTACCCATATTCATAACTATTTTTTGTCCTTATTACTTTATAGCCGTAAATAAATACAACACCGGCTCTGTTATATTTTAAAACAGCTTTGCTTGTAGTTTTAAAACGCCATGTACTTAATCAAAATTAGGATAAAACTGTGCTTATTTGTTTAGAATTTTTATTCTTATCTTAAAGAAATACCATTTTGGGTACTAAAAAATCAAAATTAAATTATTTCCAAATATAATCCTATTTGTAAAATATAAATTATTATTATTATTAAAAATAAACTATGTATCTTTGACGAAATGGCGTGCATACGGTGAAATTGTCATATTTACTATATATTTACTATGGGGGTCCCTTTAAATAAGCTATGAATAGAATTTACTTTAATTTGAATTCCATTATATTCTTTCTAGAAATTTAGAACTAAATTCACAATCTCTTTAGAGCAGAATCTGAACACAAAAATGAAACTCACATAGTTCCAGCGATCCTAAAAATATTTAGCATACGGAGTGATTTAGAAGTTGCCCTTCAGAAATTTAGTATACATTACATTACTTATAAAAAATAACATCTTTTTTACAAAGACCATTCAGTTTAGTTAAGTGATTGTATTAATCTGTATCCCGTGAACTTGAAATCAAGAAAAACGATCGCCGCACTGCTGATAGGGTCAACATTTAACTTTTAATTTTTAAGGAATAAGTTCCAAAATTAACTCGTATAAAAGTTATATTAAGTTGACGTACCTAAATAAGATTTATTATTTCAGGATATATCGTTTCCTAATTCACGGTTACACAATTCTCAAAGCATTGATACGGCCAACGCTTCTTCTCTTCTATCTAAGGCCGGTTCCATATACAGTTCTGTACGAAAAAGTATCAGAAGAGCATGTTCTTTTAAAGACAGAAGTTTGGATGAGACGGCAGTCAAAAATAGGTAAGCACGAATAAAATCTAAAAATATGGGTGTTTGAAAATAATAATGCTCCGAACTTAAAGATTTAGTTAAAAAAAATTCACTTTTTAACTTTTAAATTTACTTTTTAAAAAGTAATAACAAATCAGTGACCAATTCATTGCTATTTTAAATGTATGAAAACAGAAATTAAAACCGCATAAAATGTAAAAAATAGTTAAATTTAGAATTATTTAAATTTTGTTTTTAAATATAATTATTCTAAAGCGTTTTATTAAAAAAATAGAGGTAGTTGTTTTCATATTTTATGTTTTTATATTTTTGTTTTGTGAGTTTAAGGAGGTAAAGAATTTTTTTCCAAAAATGTATTTTTTTAGAAATTTAAAATAAAAGAGTTCTTTACATACATCGCTTATTAGGCCCACCATTGTTAATGTTTGTACATTATATGAGAATGAGATGGGAAATAAGAAAAAAATGCAAAGTGCCACCCTTTAAGGTGATGCATTTTTGAGATCGGTGGTGAATTTGACCACTTTTAGTTTTTTAATTGTCCTATTTAAATGTTATCCTGTAAAGCCCAAAAAAATTTCTAACAAAAATGTATTTTAAAAACTAAACATAAAAACCGAAAACAATGCATTTTTTTTATTTTTCATATTTTTTCCCATAACTTTGCCACTGCTGTATTGCTTTCAGAAAAAACTCTGATGTCCTTTAAAAACGTACTTCTTGTAAAACTTAGTTTTGTATAAAATCTTTGGTAAAGTATGATTTTTCAGAGTTGGCCACTTTCATTGTTTTTTTCTTATTTTAAACATTTTTTTAAACTTTGTTCTATAACTTTTTTTCCTGTCGATTTTGGTATATCCGGTACCAAATAAAAAATGGAGCTTATTTTATGACCTTTAAAACGCTGCCGTATTATAAATTAAATTATTTACCATATTTTTTATATATATTTTAATTTTATTTGTATTTTTAATATATATGATAAATAAACATCCATTTTGATTTTATACTATTAATTAATATTTTATCAAATGTATAATATATGAATATTTTCATTTTTGAAAAAAAAAAAAATTATATATTTTTATAAAAATTACTTAGGATTGGATAATAGAAATATTATTTTTTTCATAGAAAACCTGTTACTAATATTTGTTTCGCTGACTGAACTTCTTATATTTTTATGTTTAAATATTAAAATTAGTAAAATATTTTTAACTCCTAGTATCAAATTTTTCGTCAGCATTTTCTCGAACATCCTCTGGTAATTCTTCACTGTCAGCGTTCTCACAATTGACGCTCATTCTTGCATCCTTTGGTACCTCCAAAGGCTATTTTTTCAAACAAACCTTGCTGCGCAGAAGGTTTAAAATTAATATTAGTACATGTTTCAAAGTTTTCCAACCCTAGTTGAGAGTAGCCAGTTTTGGAATGTTATATCTCAGTTACTATTAGTTCTAAATACTTTAACCAGTCACTGTTTTAAAAACCATAAAACAACCTTTCTTTTTCATGCCATATTGTATATGCCGGAATCCACAGGGAAAAAAATATAGGAAAAACTTTAAAGGAAAAATTTAAAAAAAATGATGAGAGTACTAACTTTAAAAAATCATATCTTGGTTACTACTAGTCCTAAAGACTTCTAACAAAAACTATTTTTAAGAACATAATAACAGCTTATTTGCAAAGGAATACCACACCTTAATTTTCGTGGAAAAAAGCTATGGGACAAAATTTAAAGAATAAAAAAATATGCATTTTCTCGTTATTTTTAGCTTCTATTTTTAAATATATTTTTATCAATATTTTTTTGCCTTTAGATCGTGATATTTCAATGAAAAATTTAATTTTAAAGAATTTAAGTTAAAATTAAAAAACTGAAGATTAAACAAATTCACCCCATTTTAAAAGTGCATGTCTTTAAATGGTAGCACTTTGCGGTTTTTTATATTTTGGGGTCAATTTAACGTATGAAACAATAACACCCTTTGAACTTTGTAGTTCCTTTAAGCCTCTTCTTTTTAACATAGCCTATAGCAAATAATTATGGTTTTATAGTTTTAACAATTTTCAGTACCTATTTTTATTAGTCATAGTGGAAACAAAACTTTTATATTTATGCCACCGCGTACTACCTAACAACAACTCTAGACTAATAAAAGAATATATATAATCCATTTATTTTTCAGATATAGGGGTAAAGAGAGATGTCAATCATTTTCCCCAGAGAAATTTGGACCTGCGGAAAATTTAATGCAAGAATTATATGTTCAAAACGGCATAATATTTCAGGTGTCAAAAGCATTAACCTATTGTAGAAATACCAAGGACATGGCAAGCCCGGAATATATCGAAGCTGAAAAAATTCTTTTGGTTGCTTGTAAGTTGCATTAAAATAACGTGTTTACTTTAAAGGCTATTTTTTTGAGCTAAAAAGAATTTTAATTACGACCGTACAAGGGTCGAAAATTTGCCGAATACTTCGACAGCTCAAACCAACAATAACCTAATAAACGATCTAATTTCTGTCAAATGAAAAATGTACATGCTTAAAGCGTCGAAATCGATACAAATTAATATTAATAGCGTTGGGGAAATAATTTGTTTCCACCTGCATTGCCGCAAAGTTGGCCCATGATAGGTACTCACATTAATGACTTTGCAAAAATAGCGACTTATAGGCCTTTTAAGGATATGCTTAGCGCAAGCGCAATCAGTGTAATTAAATGAAAAGTTAATTGATGGTGCTTTATTTGTGCATCCTACCGTAGAAGCCCACAATTATGTTCAGTTACGACGATGGTTAAAGTGTCATGAACATCCTCAAGGAGGAAATAAACCGAACTAGTTGAGATGTTAGGATAATAATAATTTAGAAGTCAAGAAGAACTGTTTTCTACTTGTCATGGTAATAAGTAAAAGTTATTACAAGAAAAACTCTTATTTCTATGTTTTTAGGGTCAAAAACAAAATTTATTAGATGAGGTTATGGAGCAAGCTATTATATTTATAATTAATTAAATATATTACCTTATCACTAGTTTTCCTTTTTACACAACTGATGGGGTCTGAATATTCGGTTGTTGAACCACATTCTCCTTTAAAATGAAGTAAAAAAATATGCGTGTCTTTATTAACATTATCAATTCCTTGGAATCTACCATAACCTCGTCCACATTGCTTCACCACAAATCGCATTAAGCACATTTGGGACTTTGTGAGTGCTTTCGCTTACTTATTTTAATGAGTTTTCGACGATATTCAAAACAGGGCTTTGGAAAACTAATAAAATAATATAAATTCTCCTAAAAGGATTTACTACCCATATCACTGCGGCATACTCCATAACAACAACATTTTTTAGCCCCTTATATGTGTATTGCGAAATTTTATTACATTCTAAAGAAATAGCGTTTTGTAGCTGGTTTAGATTCTTAAATTTTACACTTTTATAAATGACACTTTTTAAGTGACCCCACAGAAAGAAGTCATTCGGTGAAAGATCAGGTGACCTGGCTGGCCAAAGTTTCCGGTACCGTGGACCAATAATATTGCCGCTAAAAGCATTTTTCAGGTACTATTTAACCATACGGGCATTATGGGCGGGGCAACCATCCATTTGGTACCAGATCATTTGATCTTCCCGAAAAATTCTTCCAAGGCGGGTCCAATTTGATTTTGAAATAAGTCCAAATAGGTTTCTGCTGTCAGGTTATAGTCCATAAAAAAGGGTCCAATGATATGGTGTACGATAATTCCCACGAATACATTTGTTTTTTGGGATACTGTGTCCGAGTATGAACAAAGCGATGTTCATTTTCTTGGCTCCAATACCGGCAATTCTGAACATTTGGTTCATTGTTGAATGTAAATGTACATTCATCGGTTAAACAAATATTTCTTAAAAATTCCCATCGTTATTTGCTCTTTCCATCATTTCAAAACAAAATGCAATTCTTCGCTCTTCATCTCCTTTCTGCAGCTCTTGATGTTTTTCGAATTTATACGAATAATATTTGTGTTTTTTCAAAGTGCGCAATACCGTTGTATGATGTTTATTTACCTCTTGCCCAAGAACCCTCGTACTAACCATTTTGTTTTCCTCCACACTTAGTAGAATATTAAGATCTCTGTTCTCTCTTTCTTCGGCTCTATTTTCGATATCCTGAGTTAAACATTTACAATTATTTATTACGGTACCTTTGGACTCGAACTTACTGACAATACGTTTAATAGTTGAAATGGACGGAATGGCTTGGTGGGGAAATAAACTGAAAACATTTTAGATACTGCTCTAAAACTGTTTCCCCCATAATGCCACTTTTCGTCGATTGAATAATTCCTATTTTCCTCACGTCAGGGACAATATTCACTTTACTGGTGCCTGTTTGTTTTTACCTGAATTGCAACTACATTTAATTGAATAATTCAATATTCGCTTATTAAAATTGTTTTGAAATTTGGCACGAGGCTTGTCAGATTGGTCTCTTCAAAAAAGTTATCTTTTTTTGTAAAATGTACAGGGAAGCCAATAATTGACCCCCTTAAAATTTAATGGGATTTCCTATGTTCCGCTCGGCGATGCACCACCCATCGGAAGTATTTTATATATTTTGTCATTAAATCCTGTTTTTAAATCTACCTATAGCTAGGAGTATATGTTAATTTTTTTTAGCATGCCATAAAGAAGCTATTCAAAATGCCCTAGATGCGACCGAATTTGGCGAAAAAGAAAGAAATTGTCAAAACTACTATGGAACACTAAAAATATCAGTATTGTTTATTATTTAAAAGGAGATCTTTTTACAGAATCAGAAACCCTCAATAATTTTACTGAATATTTTGTGGTAGTAGTAACTAGCGGAAAAACTGTTTTGTCCAGCAAAGTTTTAAAGGCCGATAAAAATGGAGAGATTAAAGTAGATAAGGCATTTAGCCTAACTGGACTGACAACAGATTTTGGAGTATCTGTTGCGATTTACTCCATGAACGTAAGACAGTTGGGCAAGAGTAATGGACATGATTTAAAAATGCACAAAAAGGTAAGAATAGTGTTTTGTGATATACTGATTACCACTTTTATAAAGAAAAATAAAAAATTAATTAATTAATCAATTTCCATTTTTAAAGTACATCAAAAAAGCACAAAATTATACATGCCATATATTAAAAATTCCGTCATAAAATTCACAGCAGATCTCATCATTTATCTCACATAACTGAAACAAGAAGAGCCAAATTTTTATTTAATTTAAATTGATATTTCTAGAAAACTAAATCTATTTAATAAAAATGTAATTTAAAACAATTAAATCGACATCAACAAAAATGTAGGCCCATAATTTGTTTCGTAGCTACATTTAATTTCGTTTTTTTTTTTTTGATTAATTTAGCGTATACATACAAAATATTTCATAATTTTAAGTTACTTTTTTTTTAAGTAAATTTAATTTTTATTTCGTAATTTTTGGTTTTTATTACACCGGAATATTTTTTGTAATAAGTAGTAATTGTTTTGTTGTAAATATTTTCTTAATAATTTTCTTACATGCACAGAGTTTGAATAATGTTTTAAGGTAATTTACTCGTAAAACGGCTTTTCTTAAGAATTTAATAAAATTAAAATATAGAATTAATACAAGGGCCTTTTATCTAACTAAAAAAAAGAACGATTTTTTTTATCGTCTGAAACGAGGTATTAACAATCAAATTGTGCGTAATTAGCATTATCGATATCTGTCATGTATGGAAGCCATGCATTACCTTGGAAATATCTCAGAAATGTTAAACAAAATGTCAGTGCTACATATTGTTTTGGCACGATTATAAATTGTTTTTATTATACCTTCTTTCGTTGCGCCAGAATAATTAGACTCGAAATTCAAGTATTATCCGGTGTGTGTTGGTTTTCTAAATTCTGATGTACCAACTGTATTTCCGGATTGCCTTACTAATACATTAAGGAACGGTAGTGAGGAATTCTTTTCTTTTTCATGGTAAATTTAATAGACGGGCAAAAATTATTTAGGTGATCCAGAAATGATTTTAGTTGTTCCTCACTAGGTCTCTTATTAAGAAATAGTGTATACTTTTTATTCTTTTTTTATGTAATCACCCTTATGGAAAGTGTATTTTAGGACAAGATGGGCCCAAAAAGTTTAAAATAGAGTAAATATTACTAAATAACAAAGAGACCTTATGTGTTGTGTGTACATTTTGTTCAAAAATAATATTTTCGAGTATTCAGAATCTCTAACTTTTGGTAAAGCATATTATATCTTATTTGGAACAGCGCTAAATTTGTGGTCCATTGAAAATACTGCATCACAAATTAAACTAAAATAGGAAAAGATATAGTGATCCGTACTCGTGCTCGTCCCTCTTCGTTCAACAATCAATTGTTGTTAGAGAGAGATGGGCGAGTTCGGCGCAGATGGCATGGAAGAGACAAGATAAAAGATGTTTATCCCAATCATGATTTGACTTGTGGACGGGCCGGGCTTTACTTAGTATAAGACGATACTTTTGTTCACAACTGTCGCAAGTGATCTACCTTAAGATGTTTTTCCTTTGACACAACACCCGTAGCTCTTATCAATAAGTCAAGATGTTACACGTAAACGAGCTGAATCGATTTTGACTAAATCTTTACTGTTTCCCAAGTTGAAGTAACTATAAGCCAATAAAAAACAAAGAATGACCACAATCCGATTAATAGTTTCGGGAAAATGCGTAGACAAACATACAAGCACACATACAAACATATATACATACATTTATAAAGTGTTGTTTACTTGTTTGGAAGCCTTAATAGAATATAATATATGTATATGTTACGGTTAATGTAATAAAGTGGTTATTATGTATATTCACGGGTGAATGTATAAAATTAAAAAAAAACTGAACGAAAACTAACCACAACTAGTCAAAATTATTAGTTTTAACCAGAACGCACCAAAGTTGTTAGTTTTGGTTAGTTTTTATTATTTTTTTATATTTGCACATTTATCGGTAAATGTACATGATTACCACTTTATTACATTAACAGTAACATATACATACAGTGCAGTTTTAGTAATATTACTTACATACGTGCTTCATTGATATCCTTTTTTAAGTCGGTCATATGGTTTTTAAATTTTTTTAGGATCGAAAAGTCCCATGCCCATCAACTAGAGGATTTTTTAATTTTAATCATCGATCGTCTCAACGAAATTTACTAGTAGAAAACGTATCGAGTATTAAACCATCTTCATTTACTCTGTGGGGAACATGCACCATAAGGTGTGCTGATATGGAACGAACCCATTTTAGAATGCACCATGTGCCTCTTTGTTCCTCATTGGAGAGTTACTTTACTGCTGTTTTAAGCAGTGAAGTTAAACTTAGCAACAGGACGAGTGGATTTTTAACCATTGGTATTGGTAAGTAACTGGTAAGGGACCCATACATGTTCATCGACGTTGGCGTTTAACTCATTTTAATTTGTTCTATCTAAGTTTTCAAAGCGAATCCTCTGTATTTATTTGTGGATTTAATCAAATGTTATCGTCAAATCCCAAATTACGCAAAAATATCTGCATTTTTCTTAAAATAAAAGGCACCTAAAATAGTTGCACAAGAAAATTGTTAGGTATTTTTTTAATTGGCTATGGTTTTTGAAAAACCATCGATAATTTTGCGAAACTTTGAATTGGACGATAAAATTTGATCAACTCTACGATAAAAATAGAAATTGGGGTTTCGCTTTTAAAACGCTTTGATTTTCTTTTAAAGGAGGGGACGAAAACAACATTTTTTTCGAAAATTCCAAGTGTTTACCTTGGGGTCAATAGCATCTGATATGCAGGGTGTCCATTTAATATTCCGGTCTTCTATTGCAGCTTTATCGTTAATTTAATGAAAATTTTAATTCTCGTTATGTTAATGAGGATAAAAAACTACTTTCTAAAAATTTTTGACTTATACAGGGTGTTCCGAAAGGGCGTGGCACATATTAATTAGGTTTTTTCAAATGGAATGACCTTCTTTTTTTAATGAAATTTTTTGCTCTAAAATGCGACGTTGTCAAGCTACTGAATTTTTAATGATTTTTTTGCCGAAATCACTAATTTACTTAAAGTTTAATTTCCCCGTCATTTTTCATTTAATTTTATTGAAAGTTTGTAAAAGCTTTAAACTGGGATCATTTTATCTTATACAAAATTTATATTTAAATATCTATATTTTTCATTTTGTTTTATGCCATTTTTTTAAGTAGAACGATCTGTATCTAGTGGTATGTATCGATAGAATATTTATTTACCTTCACAATGATACTGACATGTAAAACTTTATCTTCCCCAGTTTTTTTTTTAAATTGCGGTTAAACAAAAAATTAGACATTTTGCCCTTTAGATTAAAAAAAAATAATGGTGTTGTGATTAGCTGGCCGTGATTTTTTTGTTTTGGCTTTAATTGAGTAAGTGAGTGTCAGTTGTGACGTATTAGGTTGCCCAACATTAATAAAACTAATTCATTTTTTTAAATTAAATTTTAAGATACAAAAATTAACAAACCTTGTAAGAAAAGAAACTAATAACTCTTAATAGAAAACAAATCTTTAACGCAACAAGTGCTCAAAATGTTAACCATTTTGCTGCAAACACAGATGTAAATGTAAATGACACTATGTAAAAGAGATGATTTAACTTTTTGAAGCAGAGCAGGGGTAATACGCTTTAACGACTGTTGTATACGTTCCATCATATTTTCTCTAGTTATGGCTTCAAAACGATACATGTCAGATTTAACGGTTCCCCACACAAAAAAATCCATTACGGTTAAGTCCGGCGATCTGGGTGACCATGCAGTGGGGCCTAGAAGTAAAAATTTAATAACAAAGGCCAGTTACTGTTATGTATTACAGCAAACCCTGCCTTCCAATCCACATCTGCTCTCTTACAAAGTCGAGAGGATGTTCTGTTAAGCGTGGAAAATCGAAATTTGGAAATTGAGGAAAGCTTCTTTTTCTGGTAACACTATTTTTTAAAAAATACGGACCAACCACAAATCATGCACCACTCCAGCCCAATAATTTCTATGAAATGTACATTCGTCTATAAATAAAACAAATTTTGCTACCGGTTGTTGTGTCTATCGACAAAGGGTAATTCGTTTTTCATAATCGTTTTCAGTTAGTTCTTAATGCATTTTTACATGATGGGTGCGGAACTAGTTTTGCTGAAGACATTTTTCCACAGACGATTTTTTATATTCTAAATTTTTACTTAATTCTCTTACGCCAATTTTGGGATTCTCTACAACTAAAAGGCTGATTGCAATTGGTTTTCCTTATTTAAAACTCTTTTTGTTCTGGTTTTCTTTGTGAAAGCTATGCTTCCAGTACGATCGAATCTTTTTTTTAGTGCTTGTAGCATTCTTTCATCAGGATGTCTGTTGTTTGGGTATTTTTGTGCATATACTCGTAAAGCCAAAAAACAGTTCTTGAAACATTTACCAATAACGTAAATCATATTACCTAATTTACGGTTAGAGTATTTTATTTTGTTTAACAAATTACTATTTTAAAAGAAAAATTATTTGGCTTTTCTCCAGAATAAAGATATTTATATATTATTTTTAAAAATTATACTTTTTTTAGAGATTATTATGGAGAGCTAGTCTGCTCCCGCTATAATAGTAACAAAAAATATGAAAAGACATAAAAAGGTTTAATTCTTTATAAAATTGAATTGTTTTAAGTACTATAATAAAATAATAATTTTTATGAAATTATATAAAAATAGAAAATATACTTACTTGAAAACATTGGCAACGCGTTATAAGATATAAACTCCGATTCTTGAGAGAAGAGACCCACGTCATCATTTGTTGATAATTCGTCCTTATTCCTCTCAATAAAATAAGAGAGAGAATTGGCAGTGCATCAATGACATACGTTATTATAATTTGCATTGAGCTAAAAAGAGATTGATTACTCGGTACGTCCAAACTTGAAAGGGGGCGGCCCATGATATGTCAAATCTTTTAGCGTTTTCCATTTACTACACTTTTTTGCACCGAGTGCAATTTTTATTTTTTTTTTGTCTTTGTCTTTGCTATGGGACTAAAGAGAAATGGAAATACACTGAGTGCAGTCAGTGCGAGTCAATAAAAAACGTTATTAAAATGTCATTTATGACTGTTTTCCTGCGCTGGAAGATCGTTTATTCGTTTTCTTTGGCAATTTTCAATTTTTCGTAGCATTTCTATTCTATTTACTGTTTTTATTTCACTATCACATCACAAATAGTTCTTTTAAGAGCTCAAATTGAAAGTTTGTAGTGTTTTCAACTTTGATTTGACGACAAAACATGAAAGGAAAACCACTGAGTTCCCAATCTCGGGGATTGGTTCTATCCTTAATCCATTATTTTGAAGAGGAAAAACGTAACGATGGACCTTTACTTCCACTTTCTGCTGTATTGGAGGTAAATACAAAGCTAACATTCCATAATTCATCATACTAATTTTATAATATTTTCAGAGAGTCGCCAACGGTTTGAATGTATCTCTAAATACTGTGAAGAGAATCAAGAAAAATAGTGAAATAAATCCAATTCCATCTTCACCTACAAAATCAAAACCCAGAAAGAAAGCGAAAACAACTGACTTGAATGATAGTAAAAAGTGTGAAATTCGTAATGTTATCTACAATATGTATTCTGAAAGTAAGTTATACTTAACGCAAAATTTATCCTTCGTTTGGTTTACTAATAGGTATTTTTGTTACAGAAAAACATATTACCCTAAAATCTTTGAATAGTGAACTGATATGATAATAATTAATAAGTGTTAATAATTAATAAGTGGCATTATGTGAAAGCACCAAATAAAAATCGTATGACAAAGTAGTAATGTGTATTTTTACTCTTTTATTCAAATATGAGATTTTTACAATCAGCTCGACAACACTAAAATGATTTTTGAGGAAATAAACAATTTTACATTTTACAGTACTAACATGTAAACTAACTCGTATGTTTGCATAAACTGATTTTTCACAGTGTTTTATTTAGATCATCCACTTTAATTCATTTTTCTGTTTCAATTAATTTTCTTTAAAAATACTCATAATTATACTTATAAGCCCCTAAAGAATATTAAAATAACACAAGTAGGGACAGTTCGATAAGTAAGAACCACAATATGGTTTAGAATGAAAAATAACAGCTACAACTATTCACAACTTTCCTTGGTTTTGGCCACTAATACTCAAGATATAAGTCTTTTAAAAGAAATGTTATTTTTCACAGGGGTAAAAACCCTAAAATTTGCTCTTCCCTCACTTTGTTCACCTACTCATGAACTTTATGAACAACAATTCAATACCGCACAAATACAGTTTCATAAATAGTCCTTCAGTTTCAATGAAGAATAATGATTAAATTCACATTTTTTTTTGCATTTGGAAAAGAAAACTGTCAATTTCACTTGTATGTTTACTTTTTTAACAAGACACTTTTCTGGCGTTATTTTAACACAAGTACAGTTTCATAAATAGTCCTTCAGCATGTTAGTTCAGTTCCAATGAAGAATATTGATTAAATTCACAACTTTTTCCGCATTTGGAGAAGGAAACTCGATTTCACTTGTACTTTTTTAACGAGGCACTTTTCCGGTGTGTATTTTATAAATCAGCATATCCCTCGCCCCTCGCCTTGTTTTCCTGCTTCTCGAATAGTTTTGTGACACGATTTTTTGTTTAAAAATATAAATAATCACGCTTAAGGGCCCCCAAACCCCAAAATGTTTGACAGCATGACAACACATCAAACCATAGAGGTTATGTTTCCCGGTCTCTGTATTTCATATAATTTTTACTTTACAACAACCATTTTAGCTAACTGACGTGAAGACTGTCGATGACGTGGGTCTCTTCTCTCAAGAATCGGATATTATATGTTATTTCAAACTTATTGGTTATCGACGGGACGGGTGTAGCACATAAATTATTTGATTATATTACTTAAAACAGATAAGAAACTAAAAAATTTTGTTTTATTAACTGACATTGACTTTTGACATGACTTTTTCAAAAAAAATAGTTACTAGTATAGGTACACGTGTAGGTACCTTTAATATTTAAAAAATATGAATAAAAAAGTAAATAAAACTTTTAGCCATATAGATAGGTTTTTATAGTTTATTTTGATTTCTGGGAATATCAACTTAAAAGAAAAATTATTTGGCTTTTCTCCAGAATAAAGATTTTTATATATTATTTTTAAAAATTATACTTTTTTTAGAGGTTATTATTGAGAGCTAGTCTGCTCCCGCTATAATAGTATATATATAAAAGTTTTATTTACTTTTTTATTCATATTTTTTAAATATTAAAGGTACCTACACGTGTACCTTTACTAGTAACTATTTTTTTGAAAAAGTCATGTCAAAAGTCAATGCCAGTTAATAAAACACAATTTTTTAGTTTCTTATCTGTTTTAAGTAATATAATCAAATAATTTATGTCTACACCGTCCGTCGATAACCAATAAGTTTGAAATAACATATATATCTTATAACGCGTTGCCAATGTTTTCAAGTAAGTATATTTTCTATTTTTATATAATTTCATAAAAATTATTATTTTATTATAGTACTTAAAACAATTCAATTTTATAAAGAATTAAACCTTTTTATGTCTTTTCATATTTTTTGTTACTATTATAGCGGGAGCAGACTAGCTCTCCATAATAATCTCTAAAAAAAGTATAATTTTTAAAAATAATATATAAATATCTTTATTCTGGAGAAAAGCCAAATAATTTTTCTTTTAATTTGATACTCCCAGAAATCAAAATAAACTATAAAAATACTATTTTTATTAATGTTGATTGTTGAACAACTTAATAATTACTTCGTAAAAGTAAAATCTGGCACCTACTTACTCAATTGAAGCCAAAACAAAAAAATCATGGCCATCTAATCACCACACCAAAAAAATGATTAAAAATTCAGTGGCTTGGCAACGTCGCATTTTAGAGCAAAAATATTTTAGGGTTAAACAAAGCATTCGATGGTGCACTAATTCCATTAAAAAAAAGTAGGTCATTCCATTTGAAAAAAACTAATTAATATTTGCCACGCCCTTTTGGAACACCAAGTATAAGTCAAGTTATTTTTAAAAAGTAGTTTTTTTATCCTCATTAAATGGACACCCTGTATATTTGGTGTGGGTCGAATGTCTTACTTTTTAGATTAAAATAATAATAATAATACAAATCCTAGCTAAGCCCGTGGCCAAAAAATGCCTCAAGGCTCCATTACTAGAGGTACAATTTTAACTGGGAACAAGAGTCAAATATTTTCAAAGATATTTTTTTTAGAAGACAAAGAACATTTAGTATGGAACAGAAGATGGTGTGTTTTGGAAGGTTCCCTCCTTAAATATTGGAACTATCCCTCCGAAGAGTTTTCTTCGGACCCCATTGGGTCAATTGACTTAACGCATGCTACTGAACAAGCAGCGCCTGCAGATAGAAGCGTGTGTCCAAGACCAAAATCATTGTGCTTATTATTGAAGTACGAAGATACAGTTCTAAAATACTTTTTATCTGCAGATAGTCTCGAAGAAAAACAAAATTGGCTGAAAGAAATTAATTTTGTGATTGGTACTTTGGGTGCTTGGAAGTGCTTGAGTTTCAAAAAAAAGAGTTAGATGTGTTTTTTTAAGATAACGATGGTTGCTTGGGAAAATATTTTTTTGTTACACAAGGTTTTTTTATGTTTTCAGACCTATAATACATATCTATAGTTTTTAGTAAGTTATAGTCTTTTTCAGTGAAAGTTTGGTCATATTCTACCATAAGTTAGAGTCAAATTTTCACAAAAATTGTATCCAATTTACAATAAATTCTATAAAAGTCTGTAATTGTGTGGGCACCTTACAGGCGGAGCTGCGCTACTTTAGTACGATGTAGTTACGATGTTCTTAGTGAAATTATAAGCTAGACTTACCTTTTGTTAAGGTATTATTGATTTTATTATTAATTTGACCCGATATTAAAGATATTTTTTTATTATGCTGACATTAATTTAATGGGCGGGCTGTTTTGTAGGAGCTTATATTCCCATTTTGTGGTTTGCGTTTACTTTTTTTGAAAAATATTTATATTAACATTTATATTCAAGTAAAATATTTTTATCTGATCAAGAAACAATATACAAATCCTGTTATTACTATAAAAATAGTGTGATAACGATATAAATCAGTTTGTGTCTTCAGGGCCGTATCCAGGTATAGTCGCGCCATTGCATTGGCGGGGCTTAACATTTGCGCCCCCACGCACCGGAGAATTTCGGGAGTATGGAATACCACCCAACAAAAACGGGAAATCCGGGGGTTTTTCCCCGAAAATTTTACAAAATTAAAGTGCAATGTTGTGTTTAAAGTTTTTTGAACCGAGAATTTTGTTTCTTTAAAATACCAATTTTGTGGTGGAATTTGTGTAAAATTCTGTATTTTCTTTATATAAAAATATTAGCCTACTATTTGAAAGAGACTTGAATTACATAAAACAACTGTTTGTATATGACTGAGAGAAGTGGAATGTAAATCACCTATATATCCTTATTTGCGAATGATAAAAGTTAGAATAAATTTTCTTAACAATAAAATTGTAGGTACAAAAATATTGTGCATAGCAGGCGTACTAAAACGTAACAGTCATACTTTAATAAATTGAATAATATGCAACAAAAAAGGAACTAGTGCTGCCGCCAATTTATAAAATACCAATTTATCCGCAGCTTAAATATTAAAAAAGTCGAAAAAGTTACATTCTCGCCGTAGGTTTTAGGAGAAATTGATATTTTATTAATAATTTATACATTTTTTCAGCCTTAATATATTAAAAATAATTAAATTAGGTATCTAAGTTAATAATTTGTCATAAAATTATTCTGTTGTAATTTAATTATTTGATCAATTTTGTCAATAAAAAATAATATTAATATGACTACGGTACTGAGTATCTCCGGGTATCTGACAACAGCGCATTAACGACATAACCTCCAACCTCCAATACTTTTCAAAACTATATTGTACGGATGCGCTAAACTTTTTATAAATTTGTTAGGGTTTATGTTAACCTTGAATTTTTTTTGTTAAAAATACATATTTGATTCAACTTTTTTTTATATAAAACCTGAGGCAATTAAAATGGTTTTGTTAAAATATGAAGTACGAATTTTAATAAGTACTAACGTTACATCCGCTCAACTATAAATACGAATTGCAAGGAAAGTACACACTTTGCTTTTGACCCCACATTTAGGATGGCTGTGCTTGATATTAGTTGTAACAAGTGTACCCAGAGTGTTACTTCGACTTCTTTATCTTTTTTATCTTATATTACCTAATAGCTGCATGGTGCTGTCGATGGTTAATATAAAATGATCCATAAATAGAAAAAATTATTTGCATATTGGTTCTTGACTTACTCTGTTTGTGTTACTATAAAATTAAAAAAAAGTTTACATGAAATTGATTTATAAAAAGAGAAATGAATTGACAATTACCATTTCTTTTTTTAAATAATTGTTTAAATATACGTAAATAAGTATATTTCATATTAGGTTTTTTACTTACTTACATAAAGTTAACAATTGTTATTATAGTTAGAAATTGTAAAATAAGTAAATTTATTATTGTTTTTTTGAAAATCATTGTGTACTATATTGTTCCTTTAAATAATTTATGCTAAGATGCTCAAAGATTTGTATTACGAGTAGAATAGGTAAGATTTCTTTAATTCCATCATATTTCACATTATTCACTAGGAACCATTTTGTTTTGATACTATGTATTGAATTCGGAATCTTTATTGTTTTTCCACTGTGGTTTTTAAAGTAAAACTTTATTTTTTGTAACTCTAGCCAAATAAATAATACCATTTTGGTTTGCAAAACAAAATTTGCAATTTTTGTTTTATTTCAATTAGCTTAATGTTAAAATTTCAGATATATAATAATAACACCAATTTTTTTTATGCTGCACACATGCGGTTTTTTACCGTCCGGCTCCACTGCGGCGCCGGAATTAAAGTACTAACAGGTAGATCAAGTGGGGCACACTTGTGTCCGGTCCCGTTACGGCGCCGTGCGGGCCCGTCGCGGTTGTTTCGAACCGTCGTGTCTCATGGCACCGCAGCAAAACCGGAAGTATGTGTGCAAGCAAATTCGCGGCGCCGCAGCGAAGCCGGACAGTAAAAAGCCGCAAGTATGCAGCGGCGCTTAATCATAAAATGTAACAAAATGTGTTGTGCTAAGGTAATAAAATAATTAAATAAATAGGAAGGGACCCACACAAGAAAGAGTACTTTTGGTTTATTCTTTAATAATTTAGTTAATTTGTCCTGGTTAGTTCTGTTTACTGGAGGGTAAAATTGATTCATTACAAACAGATTTTTTTACATCGATTTAACTTGAAAACATTTAGTCTTTATTATGAATTGTTGTTTAAATGCTTTGTCATCAATTTTCTGTGGTATATAACGGATAAGCAAACAACTAACATTTTCACTTTGGAGCCGGCCATTTGGGTAAAAAAAAGTTTAAAAAACCTAGTGACCTTCAAAAATAAATGTTTCAGGACATAAAAAAAATCTTCGTTTTCCAAAAATTTTTAGGTAAGAACATGGGTAACTGTACGGTGAGCTTGAATTTACCTTTGAATATTTTAAAATAATATTTTACTAATTCGTACGCAGTTATTGGTTGGAGTGAGTAAGAAACCCGAGTCAGTATATATTACTTATGCTCTAAAATTAAAAAAAAACTGCCTTAAAGATAATTAGTTTTAGAAAGGTATACACCGAGTCCATATCACGTCGCGAGAAAGGATTATATTTATATGGCATTTTTCGCACAGTGAAGCGGCAAGGCTGCCTCTAGTAGGTAATTTGCTAGAATTCAATATCTGCTAGAGCAAAGCCTGCTATTTGGAAGTAGAACAAGCCGTTTCTGTTACTCTCTGCATGCTGATTGGCCCCTCTCCATTGACCAATCCAAGAAATAAGTTATTATTTTGTAAAATTCAAAAAAAAATTAAACTTAAAATTTTTAAATTAGTTTTACGAAGTTTATATATTGCCCTCAAAACTTCATTAAGGATTATATTTATTGGCATTTATTCTCACAGTGAAGCGAGGCTTTCCTCTAGATAGGTATATTATACTTGAACTTAAATTACTTTGAACAGAACCCCAAAATGTTGAAAGTTATAAAATATTAAAATTCATGAAAATTTTATTGCCTGTGACGTATATTCTATTTACAACCCGTGTTGTGGGTTTATGTTTGTTGGTGCTATTTTGGTATTTTTTTTTGAGATCACGTTTTCTTAACATAAAACAGGTGTTTGTGTTTATGTATTTGTAAAGTTATTCTTTTAAAATATTTTAAAAAAGCTTTTCTATTTAGCCTTTATTTCCAATTATATAGGCAATTAAATAAAGTAATAGGTATGGTTACAAAGAACACCATAATTCTAAGAGTATTTCTAATAAAAGTGGCAGTAAATTTGCAAAAAATTAGACCGTTTCTGTATCACATAATAAAATGATCCTTTAAATTTTTTTGACGCTCACATATTTTATGCATGTTATGTTATTTAAAATTAACCTAATTTTACTATAACTTTATTTGGAAATACAAAAAATATAGATTAGTACTTTGGCTAGACCCCTTTGAGCATGCCACCAGAGGCCCATGGATTTTTGCAACGGTATCCGAAGTCTTTTGGGTCGCTGATCACGAGATAAAATGGTTTTAGAGGCCAGAAGTGGTCCAATTTTTTTATTCACAGTTTTTGGTAATTTTTTGTAATTTTTCCTTACAAATTGTTATTTTATGGAAAAATAGTTCAAACAAAAGTTGTAGAGATTTTTTTTCTGTAACTTTTTTTATATGTCAAGTAATCGATTGGAAGATGTTTATGCCCAGCCATTTCCTAACCTTTTTTGCTATTTTTATTAATTATTTCGCGATCACGATGATGGGCTTGAATAAGAAAATGAAAACTCGTCCAGAATCATTTAGTCTGTTACTTGTTTTTCATTTTAAGTGTAGGGGAGAGGGTAATTTGACGGGTGGGGTAATGTACTAGAGCACATTTTATTGTATTCGTTTGCATATTAATTGTTTCCTCTGATAGAAGTTCCTAAAACGGCATCAATGAAGCCAGATAACCCGCCTACACCTTATTACCCCACTCCCCCCTACATCAAATAATCGACTGAAAAATGTTCGTAATTAAATTCTCTAGAACTTTTGTTGATTTATATATTATAAGGGAGCATTACAACAAATCCCAAAAAATGACCAAAAACTGCGATTAAAAAAAAATGGACCACTTTTGGCCTCTAAAACCATTTTTTCGTTATTAGCGACCCAAAATACTTCGGATACCGTTGCAAAAATCCATGAATCTCTAGTGGCATGTTTAAGGGGGTCTAGCCAAAGGACTAGATACCCCAAAATCCTTACGTGAAAATAAATTACTTTAAATTCATAAAAAAATAGCGGATAATTGTTAACTAATTAATCAGTTATTCGACCTTTACATTGTATAATATACAAAATTCATTTGAAGATGACTGAAAATATTTACCAGTTGAAATGTTATGTTGAAAAAAAAAGACAATGGAAGTCCAACATCCGCGTTATTCAAGTTTTATGAAGAAACTTTAGCATCATCATGGGGAAAATCATTTGTCTTTTGACAACTGGCTCACGTTCTAAAGGTATTTACCCGATGAGGGACACCGAGGATAAGTTTATTGCAAAATTAAAACAAGTATTGACTGTGTCTCTATACTATTTAAGGAGTCATTCATTTCAACTTATTAAGGTATTTCTGTAACGCCATGTATTAACGTACAAAACGTGCATCCCTAAACAGTAGAACTTGGGCATATTCAAATTGCGGCCTAAATTGGCATGTATAAACTTTTTCCCAGCTTATGTATGCCAAATTGCGGCCAAAAATTCTTGAAATCAATTTGATTTGATTAAGCCATGGTAAATTGCGGCCTAAACGAAAAAGTTTACTGTTCCCACTATTAGTAATTTATCACGTCTTTAACTAACCAGAACTAACCATGGCCGACCAGAAGTAAGGGCTTTTGAATTTGTCTAAATTATCCCTACGTCTGATCTGAACGTTCAGAGGGTGGTAATATACCACTGCGCCTAGACCTCAGTAGTAGTCTTTTGTGCTTCCTCTTGTAGGCGGGAGATTTACTGCGTCGTCCAACCTATTGATTTGAAATAGTTGACGACGTCTTTATGTAGAATATCCCTAATTTTGGCCAGTAATGGCCAGTTCGTGCCCAGCATGGAGTTTCGTTAAAATGTGAGGGCGGGACAATCGCAAAGAATGTGTTCCACGGTTTATTTTCTTGTTTACAACCTCTACATAATCCTGTGTCCGTTAGACCCATTTTAAATAGGTGTCCCCGTAGCCCGCAGTGGCCAGTTAGAACACCCGGTAGGTTCCTTCTGGACATCATAAGGTTTTTTTTCGCTATTGACTTGCCTGGATAGTTGCGAAGTTACAGTTCGTAGTATCACCCCATTTCCTTTAAACAGTCGATGGGAGTATTCTTTAATGATGTCTTTAATCGCTGTTGTTATCAATCCAGTGGTGGGGACGGGACCAACTAGTTTCCGTCCCGCAGCCGCCCTGGCCAGCGAGTCAGCGGTATGATTACCTTTAGATATGTCATGTGACTGTCTGTATAAATACAGATCGTATGGTTGGCGATGTTGCGGTTTTTAATTTCGTAAGCCGCTATGGTTATGGCTGTCAGTTGGGATTGAAGCATGATTGGGTTCTGCGCCCATCGTTGGTGAGTATATGCCACAACCTTTGCCCACCTTGGTCTTAGAGCCGTCAGTGTACAGGCTAATGGTCCTTTACCTTTTATTTTATCCCTACGTAAAAGTTATTGCCAAATTTTCATATAATTTTCATATGGTATTTATTACGGGCCGCAATAATTCCATCCTGTTTGAGTCAAACCAGGTAATTATTTATTATATGGAAATTTTTATTCTGGCTAATCCCGCTATTTTTGGGGCGCAATTTGACTATTGTTTTTACCTACCTGATAATTCCCCAATTTTTTTCATTTTCACTAAGATAAAACACATTTACAACAGCAATAAAAATAAAACAAAATCTTAATATTTTGAATAATACAGTATATTTAAAATAATACACATGTATAAATGGTTTAATCGCTAAAAATAAATAAGCAATAATTAAATACAAAATAAATTAAAATTTACTATTGCTAAATAATTGGCACAATTTAAACAATAATATTCTGGTGTAAAATATGTTAACACAAAATAAAAAAATATATATTAATTTAAATAAATTTAGCAGCGATATGCATGAGAAAATAACACAGCTAAGATTAACTAACTAGAATTAAAAAAATAAACTATAATGGTCGCTAAACACCGATATATTTTTATATTTATAAGTATCCTAAATTACAATTGGTATCACGAATAATTAAAATAACAATTCATAAAGTAAATTAAAACAAATTTTATAATCATGTATTATTAGACTAAAAAGCAATTGCTTTTTGATCTGAAATGATAAATGATGGGCGGATCAAAAATCTCTTCAATCGCCCAGATATAGCTTATGGGGCTGATTGTTGGCAACGATTAGTGTTGTCAAAGGCTTATACAACGATTTTAAAAACACTGATTTGCTCTTTTACGTCTTAGTGTTTTTTTAATTTCATAATTGACCCAACAGAGTAAATCTACAAACGTTCTTTTACAAAGTCTGCGATGTTTTGGAGCTAAATCTTTTTCCATGCCCAGGAGAACAAACGTACAGGGTTACCAACTCCTAAAAATCTTTCCCCCCAAACACAGCTAATATACCCCTAAAAATCCCAAAAAAAAACTATAATTAACTTTGAATTTTTTAAATATTTTTTTCATTATTATTATTATGCATTTAGTTAACGTTATGACTCCATATTGTAAAGTGTCAAAAAATTTTAAAAATGCCCCTATCTACCTAATTTCACAGACATTGCGCAATTAATTGTTACGTGCTTAGTACTTTCAGGTGTCACCACCACCTGCAAATAAAGATAATAATAATAAATACTTAACTAGATGTCGAATTTGTAATTCATCCAATGTGTCTTAAAAAATAAGTATTTTTAGTGCCCCTAGAATTACCCCTAAACATATTAAGACTCCTATTCTATTATTTTTTACCCTAAATTTACAATACCCTAAGTTGAGTAACCCGATCCTGAAATTTCACAATGGATTCCACGTTGGTAACACTGATATGCGTTCATCAATAAGTTTCTTATTTGATCATTCGATTATGATCTTCCAGGCATAGGAAATTATGTTTTTGAGGGTGTGATTCAATATTCAAAACAGTTTTTACGAAAGTAAAACACGAAATTAGTTACTGACAAACGAACATGCAAAATAAATGTTTTTTTTATAGGGATTTAATTTTTTACTAAAGAACAAAGATATCGGCTTTAGAAAGATTTAAATCCATCGATCGGAGCTCGAGCTATTATAAAATTGTGCTAAAAATGAAAAATAGCAAGTTTTCCAAGCTTTTCCGCTCATAACTTGGTTTTTAATGAAGATAAAGAGCTTTAAGCAAAACATTGTCATTTCTGACCACTTTTTGTAAAAAGATAGTTAAATATTCACTTTATTATAGATAAATTTGGTAAAAAGTAAATATTTCTGAGTTCAGAATGATTGAAATTCACCTCTCGTAAATTTTATATTTTTGAATCTTATACAATTTATTTTCAAATATTGTGAAAAGTCTGTGGTTTGTGACTATAAACCATCCAAGTCACGTATTCTATCAGCAGATCTCTGCTGCGCCCGTGGTCGTTATGCTCAAAAACTGAGCGATGGATGAGGTGTATTTTGATCTGCACACTGATTATCTTAAAGAATCTCAAATATTTGGTTAACTGAAAATATAGTTTCTAAGGCAAGAGAAATAATGCATTTACTATTAACTATGATACGATAAAAGAATAAAAAAGAAGATACACTCAAAAAGTGTATAATACAATTATTAGGTAAACAAAAGTTTTTGATATATAATTTTATAACAATTATTTAAAGAAAATTAAGGGTATTGCAGTTTGTAACTAGACAAGTTAAAATAATCCGCATAAAGTAAGATTTGATACATTTAGTAGTGCTTTATGACCAATAACAAAAGGAAATCAGTAAACATGTAAAATGATATTCATATACAGGATTTGCTGTAATAAGCTCGACCTTTTATTAACTGCGAATAATAAACAACTCTACGAGTAATGTATTGACAGAAAGATTAAAATCTTAGCAAAACGTACACTTATTGCCAACGCCGCCTCCTACTTTTTTTTAATCGATTTTAAGTGAAATAATTTATTTTTTGGTTTGGTAAAAACAAAATTACTTAAAAAAATTAAATATATATTATTATTATTATTAAAAAGGTATTTATTGGTACCCTAAATGTCTTGATACAAAAAAACAATTTAAAAATAATTCAAGGAAAGGTAGTAGAAAGATCATATAACTGAAAAGTTTTATTTTACATCTGTTAACATTATTTTAAATATTCAAATGTAAACTGTTTCAAATTTTTAAAGGGTTTTTACTATACCTGAATATTAAAACAAATCATTTCACATTTAAAAAATGGTATCAGAATGCTGAGTATGACTGATCTTAGATCAAATTTTTATTAAATTCGTAACATTACAAAGCAGCCGAGCAAATTGTGTATTTGTCAGGGTTTGCTAATTAATTCGTAAATTTCTTTTTTTTCTTTGCCACTGACTGGTTTATTTATATTACCCATCAGTAGACACCAACCTTGAAAAGAATTACCAAGATCGATTTTATTAAGAGGTGACTTCCATTATATTATATTAAACGTTAAAAACCATGAAATTGTGAGGCTGGGCACATTTATTGAGATACATTGTGCATAAAGGCAATTAAAATTGCTGCCATAAAATCCAAGCCTCTCTATTCGCAAATAAAAGTAAATTTGTTACAGCAAAGGAAATAAAACGCCACAATTATGTCAAACCCATAAAAATCAAATTAAAGAAATGGACCGGACTTAACTAGTAAACCCATAAAGTAGGCAGTCAATACAAGTAGTTCTTCGGTATTTCATTAATAGGCTCGGCACAAGTGCCCATGTTTTTCATTGTGACTAGCGACCTCGACCTACAATTTTCGATTTCCAAGAAGCACGTGTTGCTGTAGGTCATGTTGTCGGTACCACAAACCGGGTCGTAGTAGGTCGGACAGATCTTTTGGCAGCCTCTGAAGAGAAAGCCGGCGATGCACCGTTTCATTGGCACCACGAATACGTGTTTCCTGAAATGGAAATTAAAATTAATTTGATATTCAACGACGTTCGTCATGATCATTATGCATGGTGTGGTACTTCATTCTGACAGAAGTAGTGCAGTACCACTTTATTTATTGTTTAGGCATGGAATGGTTATTATACGAAGCATTTGTGTTACTGTGATTATTTTTTAAAGTAAATAATACTAAATATTTTATACTCTTCGCTTATTATAAAAAATATTTTTTTCGGAGATCGCTTATTTATGAGTATTATACGTATACAAAATCATGTACAGTAAAAACTCTTTATTCGCGGAGTATATGTTTCTTAAATATGCAGCGAATACAGAAACCGTAAATATGGAATGGTAATTTATATGGGATTATAGGGAATACGTTCCTAGGTGACAAAATAAAAAACAAGTATATAAAAAAATAAAGTTAATTGAAGTTTTTGACCATATCGATTAATTATTATCTTTAATCTTAGACAATGGTTTAAAGAATTTTATAATTTTTTCTTGCTTGACAGTTTTTAAAAGCACCTTCAATTCAGACTAATATTCAGCAGTGGCATTAGCAATTTGCCTCTTAGACTTTGTTCCATAGACAGATCAATTTTCATAAAGAAATTTGCCATTCTTAAACCTTCACTAAGATTTTTCAAATTAAATGTCACGTTTTCCGTGCTAGTTAAAGCCTCTTTTTCAATGGGCTCTGAATCTAACATTTCCTCCAAATCGGTTTCAGTCAAATCTTCATCTTGCGAGTCAAGCAACTTCTGAATTTCACTTAATTCTAACCGTTCGAACCCATCTCGTCCTATTCCACTCGCAATTTCGGTTATAGCCCAGTCTGTAGGTAATTTTCATGACTTTAATTTGTGACAGGTTGAAAAGTGTTAGAAGTTGTAGAATGTGATTACCTGAATATGTGGAGAGTTAAAAGTGCTAAAAACGTGTTTTTCGGTTCTGCAAGCGCCATTATTAATTTTGGAGGAATACGTTCAAAATGTTTTTTGGTACAGGTGGCCGTCCATATTTTGACCATTTTGATCGCGAATAACTTTTGAACAAATAAAGATATCAAGATGCGGTTTCGCAAATATACTTATATTTCTTTAAAGTCTATTCTCGTATCTTTACCATTTTATGTCACATTCAAGTAGCTCAAAACAAAATGGCCGATTGTCCGATATAGGAAAACTTTGTTATTTTAAATGGAACACCCTGTATATGTTTCAATATTTTTAAAATTTAATCTTTCCCCTTTAAAAAAATGTAACACAAGCTATGGTTATCTTAAAATAACGCATTTATTGACCTCCAAAGAATTGACTGTATGGCGAATAGGAATATTATTTTAAAGGATTTTTTGAAAAGTCGCCTGTGGAAACAAAGATTCTCTCGTTTCCATAACAGCAATAAGCCTCATTGTCAGCCATTGTTGGTCATTTTTGATAAGTTATTTTAATTAGGAAGCGCAAAATGTTCTCGTTAAGCGAAAAAGGAAAATGTGTTATTATGTTTGCCGAAACCAAATCAGTAAAAAGAAACCCAGCGAAGATTTAGAAACATGTTTAATAAGCTCCACCCACAAAATTCAATTAAAATCTGGTACAGAAAATTCTGGAGTACAGGATCTTTAGCCCGTAAAAGAAATTAGTAAACAATGAGAATTTGCTAAATAAAACGTTACAAATTCTGGAGATAATTCAGGAAGAGATCCAACATTGTCAACAAGAAAAAATCTCAAGTTCAGTCCATATTCCTAAAACTACAGTACAAGAAATGAAAAAGAACTTAAATTAAAGCCATACAAAATTCAAATGTTACAAGAAATAAAGAAACTGATTTTCACAAAGGGTGGAATTTTGCCAGAATTCAAAATTTAGTAAGGAACAATAAGTATACATTTTTGGAAAAGTAAATAAGCATAACTGCAGGTTTTGGGCAACAGAAAATCCTCGACAATATAACGAACACGTTAGAGATTCGCCAAAAGTCACAGTCTGGTGTGGTATGTCAAAAACCGCTTATGGGCCATTTTTCATGAACCAACTGTAACCTCTTGGACTTACGTTGATATGCTGGAAACTTTTTATCCCCAATTGCAAGAAGAGAATCTATTGAATTTCGTCTATTTTCAACAAGATGGGGCTACACCACATTATGCTAACATTACCAAGGATTCACTGACCAACGTTTTGGAAACCGGTGGATTGGAAGAGAGAGAGAGGCCTATTTCCTGGCCACCTCGTTCTGAATTTGACTGTTCAGATTTTTCTGTGGGGATATGTGAAAGAGAGGTGTTATAGTCCACTTCCCCAAAATTTAGAGCAATTAAATTAATATCCGAAACATAATAGAAAAATATTCCTGAAGAATTTTAGTCAATAGTTTAATAAGTTTTCGAATTTAAATAAGTACGTCGAAGTCGGCGGAAGGCATTTTCAGACAACATTTACAGTAGTTTTAAAGTAATGTAACCTTATTGTAACTATTATTTTGTGAATAACCTAAACCTTTGGCGATCCTTTTTTTTTGTAACATATATATATATATATATATATATATATATATATGTATATATATGCTATATATATATATATATATATAACATAACAACTATATATATGTATGTGTGTTTATATATATATATATATATAATATATATAATAACTAATAGCTAACTCATAATATATAATAAATTTGTTGTTGAATAATATTGATGATCGTTTGCAGTCAGTTTTTAAATATAGAAACATATACAGGGTGTTCCATTTAAATAACATAGTTGTCCTATAATGGAAAATCGGCCATTTTGTTTTTGAGCTAATGGAATGTCACAATAAAATCGTGAAGGTACGAGAATAAACTATAAAGAAATATAAGTGCATCTGCAAAAACCGCATCTTCATACCTTTATCTGTTCCAAAGTTATTCTCGATTAAAATGGGTCAAAATATGGCCGGGTAATTTTGAATGTAAATAAATAAAATAACTCCTTATTTTTTAAAAATATTTGTTTTGAAGCCAGCTTTCCATATTTCTTAAAAAATTTCTTACTTACGCAGGGGGCCCACCGACTCCAGTTGTTTATTAACAAAAAGTACCTTTTTTTCAAGACTCAAAAGGAAGGACTTAATATTAGTATTTTTTTATTTTGTTGATTTAAATTAATAAAATATAAGTCCTGAAAAAGCAAAAGACAGTTTGTAATACCTAAAATATTTATAAACAAAAAAGATATAGCCTACTGGATTAGGACTGTAAAATCAAGTAAGGACTCTCAATTATCTTAGCAAAAGTACCCGATCATGCTTTAGAACCTCTCATTTAATGAAGAATTAAAAAACCTATGTTTTGCAATGACAGAAATAAATAAAAAAATCTTTTTGCAATAATTATCAACATTTTAAAAAATGGCCATTTTTACAAAATGGTTTTTTCCATTTTTCATAAACAAATAAATAGCAAATCAATTTTAGTCGGGCTCAAATTATAGGTTTTTTCAATACCCTAAAAAAACATTTAGAACGTATTCCTCTAAAATGAACAATGGCGCTTGCAGAAGCAGAAAAACACGTTTTTAGCACTTTTAACCCTCCACCCCCCACCCCTGCACACTTTTTTCCCTCTACAACTTCTAACACCTTTTAACCTGTTACAAATTAACGTCATAAACAGCCCTTATTTTTACCTACACACTGGGCTACTATTAGTCCATTTGACGACGGGTTTACAAAGAATATTCGGTTGGATATCTTTTTATCAATGTATATGTACCGATGTACCGATTAGATCGATTAGATCCGCGAATAAAGAAATCTTTAGGATAGGATATAGGAATTGGGTCTCATTTTATTAATTCGCGAATGGTGAAAACGCGAATGAAGGAAGCCCGAATAAGGAGCTTTGACTGTATTAATAATGGGGAATATATAATTAAACTTTAAAAAAATCTAACTTTGTGTCCATAAACTACAAAAAAGCAGATTTGCACTTTGCATTGGATATATGTTAACTTTAACCTTAATATAATCACTATAAAGTAATACATTCGCACTTTGGATTGGGGTACATTTCATCCGGGATTGTCAAATTGCGGCTATACTCATTAGGTAGGTATAAATAATAGCCAAGCTGCGCCCCAAAAATAAGGGTTAGCCTGAGTAAAATTTCCAGATAACAAATGATTACCTGCTTTGACCCAAACAGGATGGAGTTATTGCGGCCCGTAATAAATACCATATTGAAAATTATCAAAATTTTGCTATAATTTACATATATTTCAGTGGTAAGAATTTTGTGAAATTTATATCGATAAAGAAAAATGACATTTCCCGTCGTTCTTTGAATAGTATAAACTTAACCTGCTAACTAATCTAGATATTTTTTTCTCTTTATTCTGATGATCCTAGTCAGGACATTACAACGAAGTTATGAAATAATTGTAGTGATGGGATAATTCGAATTAAAAATAATCGATAATCGATTATTGAAATAATCGCTATCATGCGATTATTCAGATTACCAATTTGAATTACGAAAAATAACCTGATTCCACAGGAATTTATTACGAGTCATGAAAAAAAAATAACATGTGTAATGACGAATAAGTTTTAATATTTTAATATTGAAGTATATATTTATGTAAATAGAGAGGACAATTTAATTATAAAAAAGGTAATATTTTACTTACCGGTCCCACGGCCGATTTTATTAAAATTTTGTATACAGGGGTTTTTGGGGCGCTTATCACAAATCTGAAGTCATATTTTGTCGGACTCTGCTAGTTTTTGAATTATAACGCCCCACTCGAACCTAACCTCACATCTGCACAAACTCCTAAAATTCCTCCATCTTAAAACTGATTACACCCAAAATGGAAGATTTTATGGTAATATATTTATTATTTTATACGATAAATTTAATTTTACCTTAATTTAACAATTATTTTTAATAAAAAAGCACAACAAGCGCTTCCAAAAAAATAATATTTTTACTTTTATAAATGTCAACAAAATTGTCTAGGTATTTTAGACAATTTTATGTTGTACACAGGGACCCGCGAACCAATTGAATGCGCTCAATTTTTAAATTTAATTCGCGAAAAATAAAAATAATTCAAATTTTATAAAGTAGGTCATTCGATTGTTTTGCGGGTCCCTGGCGTACCATAAAACAGTCTAAATCTCTGGACAATTTTGTTGACATTTATAAAGTAAAAATAATATTTTGGAAAGTGCTTGTCTTTTTTATTAAAAACATTTGTTAAATAAAGGTGAAATTAAATTTATCTTTATAAAAAAATAAGTGTATTTCAAATAAAATCTTCCATTTTGGTTGTAATCAGTTTAAGAAGGAGGAATTTTTAGGAAAGTTCTGCTGGTTGGGATTCAGTGGGGCGTTATAACTTAAAAACTAGCAGGTACGAAAAATTTGACTTCGAATTCGTGATCCTTCAAAAATCACCTCGGTATGAAATTTCAACTCATCGGCCGTGTCCAATAAAGATTAAAGTACCATAAAGAATATGGCAAATGGAAAATTTACTTACTAAAATAATAATAGTAATAATATATATTATACAGTGTCAAAAAGAGTACAGAATCCCCGTTGACGTATTATTAAGAAGAGGGGATCCCGGACTTACGACAAATATATATAATAATATTTAGTGTTTGTGTTTAGTTACATCGGAATCGAGATACATATTCATTCAGAAATCAAGAATTTAAAATTCAAACGATAAAAAAATAAAATAATAATAATTCAGATTATCAAAATAATCCGATTATTAAAATCATTCATAATTCAATAATTCGATTCTTAAAATAATCCGATTATGCCCATCACTAAATAATTGCATCGGTATCGGCTCTTGACCTCTCTACAAATTTTTAAGTAAATCAGACTTCTTGAAACAGGTGTAAATAGGCATAATGACTGTGAATATAAAACACTAAAACTATATAACCATATAATAAAACGTAAATAACAGATTACAAAACAAGTATTTTATTATTTTAGGCAAGATTAATTAACGCGAATGGCGTCACGTTAGAGTAAACAAATGATCATAACCTATGTTTTGTTCTCGTACTGTTAGTTTCTCCGATTTTATCTACGATCATGTTGTTTTCAGTGTTGAGTTGGCTTTTTTGAGCGTTTTGTCTATAATAACGTAGCTCATGGAACGAGGATTTATAAAGGTAAGCAGCGATAACTTTACCTAGAATTGACTTGTTGATGCTGGGAGACTTTCCGGCATCAAATAAAGATTTTTGTTCTGCAAAATTTAGAAATTATCAAAAACTTTCTTGTAAGTATGATATACATTATGTGTGGCGTAGACATCCACTAAGAAAGAATTTTTCAGGATTCAGTTCGGTTGGGGTGCACTTATAGGGGCAAAAATAAAATCGGGGCGGGACTTAGTATGTATTATAGCGCGAATCGGAATAAAATGAACTTCACGCGGACGAAGTCGCAGGCAAAAGCTAGTGTATCTATATGTATAAAGGTGGCAAATTGATTTGATAGACAAAACTAACCTCAAAACATTTGTTCGTTTGTTTATTCATTTGAATATTCAAACAAGGACTATAAGTTTACAAAATTAAGTAGATATTTACGTCAAAGTGATCTTCAAAAAGTAAAGATGAATTGTGGGCAAAATTCATATTCTGTAAATCCGTTGCCATTTGCAAGCCTAAGCCATTTATCTCGTATTATTTTTCATATGGCACGAATACAAATAACTTGTTAGGAGTTTTTGATGATGTGTATTACACAGAGGAACCGAACACCACCTATAAACCTAAAATAACTTGTAGTTTGGAAGAGCGTTTATTAACATAGCACTTTGTTTACTCATGCTAACATAGCGTCACAATCGACGCTATGACACTTTGGAGCGTTTTGGTGGGAATTTTAAACTTAAAATTTAATATGCATTGTTTCAATAAAAGCCTTGATCTTTTTTTTTTTAAATATGATATTCTGTACAATTAGTATATATCTCCGAATATGATACAACAGTTTTTCAAAATCTGTCATCATGCCTACTACGTTGTAAGATTCCGCTACATACATACATACATACATACAGGTCAAGCTAATAAAAGCGTGGTAAAAATATATAAACAAATGTAAATCAACAAAAATAAAATCAGAGTGCATCATAAAGAAAGAGCTGTAATGACTTGTCCCATTGACGTTACAAGACCATTGGTTCTTAAAATGGAAATTTCGACCTAAGAATATTTTAATTATTCATGATTCTTTTTTGTGCTTTATTTATGTTTTAAGCATTAATCAATCGCTATAATGTTGAGAAGTAGTACACTAGGCGTTTAGCATTTTAAAAATAAACTAATGTTTTATTCATAAGTTATTTAATTTTTTATTATGTGATGTTTTTAATTTGTACAGTTGTTTTTTGTTTATAAATGGAACTACGGGAAGAGGCGTAAGGTAATAAAATATACGGCAGGAGATAAACCTGATTTTTAAATACTAGCGCTATTATGACACATAACTTTGTTTAAAAATAAAAATCTCTATTAGATATAAACGCTGTACCGGGTATCAAAGAGACAGGGCCGGATTTTACCTTAGCGCCGCCCCTGGGCACTAAAGAAAATGCCGCCCAAATTTTATAAAATTATAGTTTTGATGTGCAATTTTTGAAGTAAAATTTCTTTATCGAGTATGGAAGAAATTTTATAATAATGTTAAAAAAATCGTTACACTTTTTCTGTCACGCTCGACCGTCACGGCTGCCATAGTGGGGGGTAAGCCAAGGAAGTTTAAAGGTGTATGGAAGCCCAATGCTATGGCCATTCGATCAAAAAATGTCAGCCCAGTATGAAATTAACTGTCAGAGTTGGCCCTGCCGATTCTGCGTAGTAACAGAAATTGCACGAAATTATTTAATGTGTTGCCTACTTACACACTGATAAATCAGCGTGTAGTTAGGCAGCACATTATACTATGAGGCCATATTAGTTTCTCGATTGTTTTGCTTTGTGTGATTATATTTTGTGGTTGCAGAAGTTTTTGAATTGATAAAAAAAAATTCTTATTTTAGTGATTAGTGTTTATTAAATTGTGACTATAATTTTGTGTTTATTGTTTGTTACAAAATGACTAGAGGTTGTATGGTTTTGTCTTGCAAATCCAAGGGTAACATACCCGTCTTTTAACTTTTAGGTAAGTATTTTTATATTTAAATAAAGGTGCTTCTTATAAGACGTAAAACGTTAGGTAACCGAATAAATAATAATAATATATCAATTATGAATAAAAGAAAATGAAAATTTCATAGGAAATAGCAGTGAGAAAAGCAAGGCAATCTTAACAATCTTTTAAATGATTTCCACAATCTTTGTGTATTTCTGTGGATTATTAAAGAAATAAGGTTTACATTTAGGTACTTTTTTATTTCATTTAATAATTTAGTACATTCTTTTATAGGATCAAAATTATTACTTTTTGCTTTTTCTGTATTTGTTTAAAAAAGAAGTAGATTTTTGGTTTCTTAAATTTACATTATCAACTTTTAAGCTCGACATACTGTGGACACATAATATTTTACGGATACTGTTACAATGGATACCCTAGAACCAAGGTTACTAAGCATTTTTAACCACTGTTATTCTGTCTTATGAATGTTTGTTATTAGTGAAAAGTATATGCCTAAAAAGCAGTTATAAAAAATTTCACTTTTTAATGCTGCAACCAGAATCTTAGGATTAGATTAAACTCATTTACATTGCCCTTCTTTTATCACAAAATTGGTGATAAGTACATGAAACTATCATACAATGTTTGAAATTTATTTTTTTAAAATCGTGTTTTTATTTATTTACAAAGATTTTTGGTAAAAATACAAATCTCCCAAAAATATCGACCATTTAAATAGAAGGCTGAAAAGTGGCGCCATCTATTCTTTCCATATTATATCAGATGATATAAAATCAATATTACACAATAATTTTAAATATTCTATGGTACTTTCGTTTCATAACCAACAATTTTGTGCAAAAAAAACGGTAGATGCTTGAATTTGACATTTGATGATGTCAACTTTATAGATAATGGCTGAAATAATTATGGAAGTCCGGCTTTGACCAACTATTCATTGCGCAAACTCGCGGGGACAACCCCCCTATTCCGCTGCCCTGCGCCTGGACAATTTTGTTCTACAGTATTGGGCTTCCACACACCTTTAAAATTCCTTGGCGTAAGCGCACTCGATGTCGCTGTGAATGTTAGTAATCCTACTCGCGTCTAGAAATACCCCGGATATTTTGGGTCACGAGAAGGTTGTTGACAGTGTTGACGCATGTCTAATAATCTAACGATTTTGTTATAACCTAAAAAATTAAATTTTAATGTGTAAAGTAATAGTTAAGTCTTTTCAAATACGTCCCCGTATTTTCCTATCTAAAATATAATTGGGAAAAATAAAAAAGCCACTTTAACTAACCAAAGACTAACCATGACCGACTAGAACTTGGGGCTTTTGAATTTGTCTAAATTATTTGTAGAAGTTATAAACAAAATTTTAACAACGTATTAGAAAAAACCCGGGGAATATATAATTACACTTTTAAAAAAATTAATAACTTCTACCATATCAAAAATTATAAAAAAATAATAATAACTTCTATGTAGGAATAATTTAGACAAATTTAGAAGCCCTAAGTTCCTGATCGATCATGGTTCTGAGTTAGCAAAGCGGCTTTATATTCCTCAATTATGTTTCAGACGTAAAAATGCGGAACGTATTAGAAAAGAACCATTATTTGCCTTTTTTACATTAAATGCATTATTTAGAAATAGCCTAGTTTTTCAAACTACGCCGAGTCCCTGCATAATAAAGCATGTTTCATGTATCCAACATTGTCAAGAAGCTAGTGAGAAGACCAGAATATCCGGGGTATCTCTAGACGCGCGATCCCTTAGACTCGTGCCTCAATTAAAAACCTACTAAATTATGTTACTTTAGGCATTTGTATCAAAAGGGCTTTATCATACTGAGATTTCCTATAACATTCGAAGCGATTTCGATCGGTAGATTTTAAGAAATATATAATTTTCAAAATTTGTTTTTATTTTTAACGGCTTTACCGACCAATCCCAAAATTAATCAGAAAACACTTACGTCGGTGCCCCGAAACATGTCAAAATTAGATGATTTGTTCGAGAGATCGTTGTTGAAAAATTTTTGAAAAAGTGTTTTTTTTTTTTAATTTGAACCACTTCAAATTTCAAAAATTCTGGAAAAATTGAGGGTTTTTCTTGGACACCTAGGAACTTTCTGTAAAAATAAAAGCTTCGGACGCATCCTTAAGACTCCGGATTATTATTGTAGTTTTGGGTTTGCTAATGTGTTTGGATTTATTCTCATGCAATGTCTCTAAAATTGTCAAAAAAAAAAAAAATAGATGATGCCTTGACAAAATACATACACATTTATTTATAGGCCTCGGCCGAAACATGACAAAATAAAGCCCACAGATTAACAAGTTTAAGTTATAAATAGAAACAAAATTTAGTTTTTGGTTAAAATATCTAGTATATTATTGCTTTTATCTTTAATCATTTTTAATTATTTACGGGTTATGGCTTTCCAAACACCTTGGGTTTTATATGTATTACATATATCATAAAATGAACTATTAAGGTCTGTTGTTATTCAGAAATAGTATACTTTTTTAGGACTAGGTGTACAAAAAAAAAAAAATAGCGAAAATATTTCTGAATAATAAACAGACCTAGAACTAACTTAAACTAATCAAACTGAAGACAAGTCTTGCTCCTATTTCAAAGCTTGTGAATGACTATAACAACTAAAACTTTTTAAAAGTTAAACAAATGTTCTCTGTTCTAACAATTTACATCTTAGAATTCTTTCTGTTTTTGTATTTAAGCTATCCTCATTTTACCCTATGTTTTTGCTTACCACAAAATTGCTTACTTTAACCACAAAAATAAGAAAAAATTGATTTATTGTTCTGCAAAAACGCAGAACAATAAACTGGCAACGTTGCATTAGTATTACCAACCTTTGAAGAATACGAAAGCGCGTCCGCCATCTTAAAAGGCAGCAATACTAAAGTTTCGGGCACTTTTTATAAATATAGCAGGGCACAAGCATTATCACCTCTAATATCAGTGCAATTGAATTAAAAATTAATTGATGGCGCTTCATTAGTGCATCCTGCCGAACAAGCCCACAATTGTGTTCAGCTATGATGATGAATGAAGTGCCATGGTTCCTCCCCTGAAGGAGAAAATAAAGCCGAGTCGTTGAGAGGTTAGCGGTGCTTCTCAATTACAGCGCAAGAGCTCATTATGCGTACAATGCCCAGCATTGAGTGTTTCAACTACCGCAACGCCTTGAATAATCAGGCTCTAAGAGAGCAAAAATGTTATCCGAAGCGAGGTGTTGCAGTATTGAAACACTCACGCGAGCTCTAGTATCGTAATTAAAAAAATACCCTAAGGATATTCGCCAAATGCCCTGAAAGATTAATAAAAGTGTTAAATTTAATAAGGTTAGTAGGAAAAATTAAATTTTTGGGACAAATTTTGGACAAAGTGCTTTCGTTTACTTATTTTATTAAGTTTTCGGCGATATTCAAAAGTGTTTTATTGTGATTTTTTATAAACATGCGCTGCTCAGACAATTGTACACGGCAAAAGTTGGAGCATGCCCTTTTTTTTTAACACAAGCTTTTGGGCAGGTTTGCTAGCCCTGGTTTAAAAACCCGGGATAATCACTTTTTCCCTTAAACTAAAAAGTTACCGGATTAAAGTTGACCCGGGCCACAAACGGAGGTACCCCCTCGATTGATAAACTAACCCTAATGAAACTTTTTACTTAACAAAATATTAATATGCCTATGTATAACCACAACTTACCCACAGTTATCCCTCTTCATTTCGCATTCTTTTTCTGTATATTTTGTTGTCTAACCCCCAAGAAAAAATTTCTTTCATCGGACAGTTTTATTGCACAAACAGTTGTTCTAAAAGGTGAAGTGGCACTTCAATGACTAGTTGACCATTTTTTCTTTTTTTAAATGACATCTGATCTGAAAACAAAATAATGTAAGAAACACTTTTTTTACATACAAATCGGTTTCATAAAAGTACAGCTTTTCTTTGTCAGAAATTTTTTTAATATTAGTTTAATCCCACTATGGGTAAGAAAATAAGAAAATACTAATTCACTTTTTTATCAAAAAAAAACTTCTGGTAATTTTGTCATTTTGCCTAAAAAAAAATTTTATGGTTTCTCAGTTATTAAATTTAAAGTAAAAATAAAAAACAAGTTTCCCGAAGGGTTTTTATTGCCAAAAAGAAAGCATATTTTAATAACAGGGTAGTTTTTAAAGAAATCAATGGATTGTAAAAGGGTTTAAATTTTTTATGAAATTTGGTGACATATTTTAAAATTTTTAAATTTTTTCCTTTACTTATTTATGGATCCGGAGGAACTTGGGTTTCAAGCTGGCAACAAAATTTAAAATATATTGTCTTGTATTTTATATTGATGTATTTTTACCTGACTGGGTCCCCTTTTTGTTTTCTACAGTAATGCGAAAACTAAAAAAAACATAAAATCTGATGCCAGTTTGATTGCACTCGATTTTAGCACACCCTTGTATTCGGTGGTTAGTAAAGATATTAAAAAAATAAACAGCAAGATTTTGAATTTTATATAATTTAGTGACGTGCTTATTTTTTATCAGTTACTATTTTAAAGAGATTTTTTTAAATTGATTTTTAAAAATTGGTTAATTGTAAAAAATTATGAAAAACAGACATCAAGAACCTAAACATAGAATTAAATTTTGCACTTCTGGTAAAAATTGTTTTTTATTATTATTTTCAAATTTTTTAATTATTTTTCATTTAAATTTTTTTACTTTATTTTATTTTTAAACAAACCATAGCTTTTCATCTAGTCTTTTTAAAATTTTTAATTCTTAGTTGTCTTTTTTTTAAAATCAATAAAAAAGGGGTTAAACACAGATTCTGGTTTAACACCTTTTTTTGAATCATTCCAAACGTTTCTATGATAACAATTCAACGTAACTAATTATGACAACGTTTAACATTTAACTTCTGCAACTACTGCTCTCTTCGAAAGTCAAAAAAAAACTGGCCCTGCGGCCTCCTCGCCCTTTTTATGTAAAAAAAAAAATGAATAAAATGGAAAAAGAATGAAAAGGTCTAAATAACTAGAAGAATTTTTTTACTACAGGGTCTAGAAAAGTATAAAATGGATTTCTTCCCCCTTTAAAAATCCGCAATGGCCGTTGAAAAAGGAAAATAAGGTAATTTATCAAATAAATTATTAAACTAGAAAAAATAATCTAATTTCTACATTTCTATTGACTAAACAAATATTTTTAAAGTCCGTAACAATACATTTTAAAAAATACACCGCTTGTATATTTTTTAATTAAAATCAAAATTTAAGAACGCGATAAGCGGCGGTAAGTATGTATTTAATTCTTTTTGTTGCTTAACGTGGTACCCAAAATATTGCACTCGACAACGTGCCATCAAATTTGCTTATCTTTTGTGTTTCCCCTAATACTAAAAAAATCCATAAAAAAAGTGCCATCCCATACAATTGTACATTGTATAATAAGTCTTCAAGGTTTAATCCAAATTTAAAAGAACTTTCGAACTGCCCTCCTGTGTTTATAAATTAATATTTAACTAAAAAAAAATACAAAAATTTACTGGTCTAATCAGATTTGATTTTAAAATAATTAATAACTTAATGTATTAATTAACAAGTACCTTTTGGGGAAGGATCGCTGTAATTAAACATAAATTTGAAAGTTTAAAGCATAGTTATTATTTTATGGTAAAATTTGCTTTACGGGCAACAACTCATAGTAATTAATTAATTGAATAGGTAATACTAGTTTACGACTAAAATACATCAGTATTTTTTAGATTACAGATAAAAACTAAATTAAATAAATACTTTTCTATTCTTATTAGGAATAAGAAAGCAATTTAATGGTGAAAACACCATTGAAGCCACTACGAATGACTGGAAAAGTTTATGCTATGAATAAATTAAAGGGGAACATATTCATATTGCCGTCTAAATTATTTTTTTAGCATCTCTTTTAATTACCTTTTTGGGCCTTGGTGACATTGGTGTTTCCATTGACGTTTTGACTAGAATGTTTGACAATTTTGGCCCCCATATTCTTACGAGTGTTTTTTTTTTGATCGTGATTTGTGTTGTTTACAGCTGAAAATTACGTCTCACAAAAAAACTAAATTATTTAATTAATATTTGGGGAAAGGGTTTATTATGACTAAAAGGGCCCATTGATCACAAATCTCCATTTTTTGGTAAAAAATTTAATCTTTTGCGACTGGGAAATGCTGCCCTTCCCTTAAACCCTTTTTTTTGTGTCAGAAAACATTGATGCTGGAAAAAATTATTAAGAAGTCATGTGATATTAGTTCTACCAGCATATATAAAATATTACAATATTTAGTCCGAAAACGGTATGTTTCGTAAGATTAAATTACCTACTTTTTAGTATTGTTAAATGTTTGAAAAAAAACTTTTCAAGGGCCCTTTTAATACAGGGCAAAAAAAAGGGGGTCAGGAGTATCACACTAGTCCGTATTGCAGCTGAGAGTAATACAAACTCTTCCTTGATAAAATTTTGAAGAGTGTTACTTAATATCACATCTTATTAAAATATATTTGGAAAATACCTGGTGGTTTATTAATTATATCTAAAAATTTTATTTAATTGGAGCATTTTGGGACCATATCTTGAAGAGAACACCTATACGAAAAAAGTATTTGAACAGTTTTTTTTTTTTTTAATCCGGAAGTTATCTATTTTTTTTGGGGCACCTTGTATATGTTGATCTATATTGTTATTTTGTTTTAATTTTATTACAAGAATTTTTAATTGTGTCCTGTTTTTTCTCTTAATTGTATTTTGTAAATAATTTTTGAAAGGCAAAAAAAAGTTGCTTTTTTTAAATGGGACACTCTGTATGTATTCTACTGTTGGTGTTAAACTAACTTTTTCCTTTTTCAATACATACCTAATATTGATTTTAAAAAAATGGTTAATTGTGAAAAAAAAAAAAAATTTATGAAAAACGAGACATCAAGAACCTAAACATAGAAATTTTAAAATTTTTCACTTCTGGTTTTCTCTTAAATTTTTTTTTTAATAATTTTTTTAGAAAGGCAGAAGATTCGTGCCTTTTCAAAAAATTCACAAACAAAATAAAAAAAAACGAAACACATATTAAAACTTTTTAAATTAAATTATAGAGTCATAAAAAAAAAGAAATAAATACTTTAAAATTGTATTCAGTTACACCTTTATTTTTTCGAAAACACCCACTAGTTTAGTCGGGAAATGTTTTCCCCGGGAAAAAAAATTGAACTTAAAAAAAAAGAGTTTTTCGACGTGAAAAACAAATCTGAAAAGGGGGTCTTTTTTATCGGGACAGTCCACAAGCTTCCTACCGTGGGTGTCTTCAGTGGGGGGAGGGGGAGTTTGTTCACACGGGACTTAAATTTTGGGTTTGGGGGGGAAGGAAAAACTTCTGCGGGCAGCAGGGTTTCCCTAATCTTGCACTCAGGAATAAAAGGGAAAGAAAAAGCGGGAAGTTCGGGGCCTCTCTAACTGAACTGTAAAAAGGGTGCATAAAAATTGCACTACGTGTTGCTCTGTTGGGAGCTGCCAAAAAGGGAAAAATACGGAATTCCCCTGAGCAGAAGCCGTGAAAATACCTATAGAAGAGCGAAGATCCCCCAAGTCACGATGGGGGAAAAAGAGGAAGCCTTTCTGTGAGCGTTGGATCATTAAAAAGACGAACAGCTCTTTTTTGAATGGAGTCCCGAAACTAAGTGTTGTGGGGAGCCATTCCCCAGCGAGAACAATATTCCCAAAAAGGGGCTGATTTTGGGGTACATACAGAGTTACAGATTGGAAGAAAAAAATATTTTCTGGCTCGAAAGAGGAATCCAATCTTTTTTAAGCTCCGAAGCTATGGATAAATGTGTTTTCCAGTTGAGGTTATTTTCAAAAGTAACGCCGACTAGATTAAAGACTCTTTGTTTCAGTTTGGCCGCTCATATGTAACGGATGAGCATTCGCAACTTTTTGCGACAGGAACATGACTGTGTTTTAGGCATTTAAAATGAACACGATTTTTTGGGGCCCCAATCCAAATAAGTTTGAGGTCTTGTGAAAGAGATATCTGCATTGACCTGCGCTTGTTTTCAAAATAAAATTCGGTGGTTAAAAAAATTAAAAACTAGAGTGGGGGTACTATCGTCACAAAACTATGAATGGGGTTGATTGTGGGGAAAAAATCGTTAATGTGTAGAAGAAACAGCTGGGGGCCAGCCGACCGGGCCCCCACATTAATTTTGAAACTGGGGGAATGACCATCTACCTAACTGATATACGTCGTTTAAAAAAGGGAAAATGGAAAGCCCAAAAGAAAAACTTGGGGAAGACCTGAAGGAAGTTTTTTAAAAAAGCCCATCATGCCAGATATAAAAACTTTGGATATGTCAAGAGAAAAAATCTGGGATTTACCAAAAACTCAAGGTTTTTCCAGTTGTGTGAGACAAAGGAAGAAGATCATTGGATCCTGTGACGGGGAACCTATTTTATCATTAAAATCTTATGTTTTTAGATACTTTAAGATTTGGGAATTTAAAGAATTTTTTATTACCTTGAAACAACTGAAAAAAGAGATATGGTCTATAGTTAGAAGGGGGACTTTTGGATCCTTTTTTTGGGGCAGGTTGCACACGTACTTTCCAACTCTCGGGGAAAAACCCCTTCGAAAATTCAAAAAACGAGTTAAGATGGGGGCAAGCTCGGGACAATTTTTTTTAAAACGATTGCTGGTATGCCATCCAGCCCAGACGATTTTTTTTGTATTAAAAAAAGAAAAAATACGCTTGATCTGTTTGACTTTAAAAAAATATCGGACATTTATGGCGGACAACTGTTTGGAAAGGAAGATTAATAAGGTCAAGCGTAAATTGGCACAAATTGTTTGGCAATAGTTTCCCTTTTGGGGGTAGAACAAATTTCCCTCTTCGAGATTAGGGGGGGAAAAAAATTTTTCAAAAGTTTGACTTTTTTTAACCAAAATTTTTTTTGGGAAAGGAAATTTTTTTTTTCGATTGTTAAAACGGTCTTTTGCTTCTGAATGGTCTGATTATCTGATTTCCTGCTTCGATGCTAGCCTGTTGATTTTCGGGGCTGGGGTTTAAAAACTTTTTGTGGGGGTTAAGTTTTAAAAATCTGGCTTTTCACAGGATTTAGAAAACCACGGTTTGTGATTTGAAGTTATGGGGTTCTTTTTAGTGTGGGGAAAATAGGTCTCAAAGCCTAGTTGAATTGTTTCGGGAATTTGTTTACATATTTTAAGGATCGTGAGTAGAAAAACAGGTAGGATTCCAAGGGGTGGCAAAGAAATCTCTTAGA
>JAHBCN010005268.1:56714-72342 GCA_019359885.1 Listronotus oregonensis
CCTATGTTTTGTTCTCGTACTGTTAGTTTCTCCGATTTTATCTACGATCATGTTGTTTTCAGTGTTGAGTTGGCTTTTTTGAGCGTTTTGTCTATAATAACGTAACTTATGGAACGAGGATTTATAAAGGTAAGCAGCGATAACTTGCCTAGAATTGACTTGTTGATGCTGGGAGACTTTCCGGCATCAAATAAAGATTTTTGTTCTGCAAAATTTAGAAGTGTCAAAACTTTCTTGTAAGTATGATATACATTATGTGTGGCGTAGACATCCACTAAGAAAGAATTTTTCAGGATTCAGTTCGGTTGGGGTGCACTTATAGGGGCAAAAATAAAATCGGGGCGGGACTTAGTATGTATTATGGCGCGAATCGGAATAAAATGAACTTCACGCGGACGAAGTCGCAGGCAAAAGCTAGTGTATCTATATGTATAAAAGGTGGCAAATTGATTTGATAGACAAAACCTAACCTCAAAACATTTGTTCGTTTGTTTATTCATTTGAATCTTCAAACAAGGACTATAAGTTTACAAAATTAAGTAGATATTTACGTCAAAGTGATCTTCACAAAAGTAAAGATGAATTGTGGGCAAAATTCCTGTTAAATCACGCCTTGCAAGCCTAAGCCATTTATCTCGTATTATTTTTTCATATGGCACGAATACAAATAACTTGTTAGGAGTTTTTATTGATGTGTATTACACAGAGGAACCGAACACCACCTATAAACCTAAAATAACTTGTAGTTTGGAAGAGCGTTTGTGTTTGCACTTTGTTTACTCTAACATGACGTCACAATCGACGCTATGACACTTTGGAGCGTTTTGGTGGGAATTTTAAACTTAAAATTTAATATGCATTGTTTTCAATAAAAGCCTTGATCTTTTTTTTTTAAATATGATATTCTGTACAATTAGTATATATCTCCGAATATGATACAACAGTTTTTCAAAATCTGTCATCATGCCTACTACGTTGTAAGATTCCGCTACATACATACATACATACATACATACATACAGGTCAAGCTAATAAAAGCGTGGTAAAAATATATAAACAAATGTAAATCAACAAAAATAAAATCAGAGTGCATCATAAAGAAAGAGCTGTAATGACTTGTCCCATTGACGTTACAAGACCGTGTTTCTTAAAATGGAAATTTCGACCTAAGAATATTTTAATTATTCATGATTCTTTTTGTGCTTTATTTATGTTTTAAGCATTAATCAATCGCTATAATGTTGGCAGAAGTAGTACACTAGGCGTTTAGCATTTTAAAAATAAACCTAATGTTTTATTCATAAGTTATTTAATTTTTTTATTATGTGATGTTTTTAATTTGTACTCTGTAGTTGTTTTTTGTTTATAAATGGAACTACGGGGAAGAGGCGTAAGGTAATAAAAATATACGGCAGGAGATAAACCTGATTTTTAAATACTAAGCGCTATTATGACACACATAACTTGTTTAAAAATAAAAATCTCTATTAGATATAAACGCTGTACCGGGTATCCAAAGAGACAGGGCCGGATTTTACCTTAGCGCCGCCCCTGGGCACTAAAGAAAATGCCGCCCAAATTTTACATAAAATTATAGTTTTGATGTGCAATTTTTGAAGTAAAATTTCTTTATCGAGGTATGGAAGAAATTTTATAATAATGTTAAAAAAAATCGTTACACTTATTCTGTTACGCTCGACCGTCACGGCTGCCATAGTGGGGGTAAGCCAAGGAAGTTTAAAGGTGTATGGAAGCCCAATGCTATGGCCCATTCGATCAAAAAATGTCCAGCCCAGTATGAAATTAACTGTCAGAGTTGGCCCTGCCGATTCTGCGTAGTAACGAAATTGCACGAAATTATTTAATGTGTTGCCTACTTACACACTGATAAATCAGCGTGTAGTTAGGCAACACATTATACTTTTATGAGAGCCATATTAGTTTCGATTGTTTTGCTTTGTGTGATTATATTTTGTGGTTGCAGAAGTTTTTTGGATTGATAAAAAACATTCTTATTTTAGTGATTAGTGTTTATTAAATTGTGACTATAATTTTGTGTTTATTGTTTGTTACAAAATGACTAGAGGTTGTATGGTTTTGTCTTGCAAATCCAAGGGTAACATACCCGTCTTTTTAACTTTAGGTAAGTATTTTTTATATTTAAATAAGGTGCTTCTTATAAGACGTAACGTTAGGTAACCGAATAAATAATAATAATATATCAATTATGAATAAAAGAAAATGAAAATTTCATAGGAAATAGCAGTGAGAAAAGCAAGGCAATCTTAACAATCTTTTAAATGATTTCCACAATGTTTGTGTATTTCTGTGGATTATTAAAAAGAAATAAGGTTTACATTTAGGTACTTTTATTTCATTTAATAATTTAGGACATTCTTTTATAGGATCAAAATTATTAATTACTGGGCAGACCAGGCAAATTTTAATATATACAGGTCCCTCTAATTGAATAAAAGAAAGTGCAATTTTATTGTTAAGTTCCTTTTTGCTTTTTCTGTATTTGTTTAAAAAGAAATTAGATTTTTGGTTTCTTAAATTTACATTATCAACTTTTTAAGCTCGACATACTACATACGACATAATATTTTACGGATACTGTTACAATGGATACCTAGGTACCAAAGGTTACTAAGCATTTTTAACCACTGTTATTCTGTCTTATGAATGTTTGTTATTAGTGAAAAGTATATGCCTAAAAAGCAGTTATAAAAAATTTCACTTTTTAATGTACAACCAGAATCTTAGGATTAGAATAAACTCATTTACACTGTCTTGCCCTTATTTTATCACAAAATTGGTGATAAGTACATGAAACTATCATACAATGTTTGAAATTTATTTTTTTAAAATCGTGTTTTTATTTATTTACAAAGATTTTTGGTAAAAATACAAAACTCCCAAAAATATCGACCATTTAAATAGAAAGCTGAAAAGTGACGCCATCTATTCTTTCCATATTATATCAGATGATATAAAATCCAATATTACACAATAATTTTAAATATTCTATGGTACTTTCGTTTCATAACCAACAATTTTGTGCAAAAAAAACAGTGAATGCTTGAATTTGACATTTGATGATGTCAACTTTATAGATAGTAACAAAGAATTATGGAAGTCCGGCTCTGACCAACTATTCATTGCGCAAACTCCGCGGGGCCAACCCCCCTATTCCCGCTGCCCTGCACGCCTGGACAATTTTGTTCTACAGTATTGGGCTTCCATACACCTTTAAACTTCCTTGGGGTAAGCGCACTCGATGTCGCTGTGAATGTGTTAGTAATCCCTACTCGCGTCTAGAAATACCCCGGATATTTTGGCTTACGTTGACAGTGTTGACGCATGTCTAATAATCTAACGGTTTTGTTATAACCTAAAAAATTAAATTTTAATGTGTAAAGTAATGATTGGGGTCTTTTCTAATACGTCCCCGCATTTTCCCATCTAAAATATAATTGGGAAAAAATAAAAAGCCACTTTAACTAACCAAGACTAACCATGACCGACTAGAACTTGGGGCTTTTGAATTTGTCTAAATTATTTGTAGAAGTTATAAACAAAATTTTAACAACGTATTAGAAAAAACCCGGGGAATATAAAATTACAGTTTTAAAAAAATTAATAACTCCTACCATATCAAAAATTATAAAAAAAATAATAACTTCTATGTAGGAATAATTTAGACAAATTTAAAAGCCCTAAGTTCTAGTCGATCATGGTTCTGGTTAGCAAAGCGGCTTTTTATATTCCCCAATTATGTTTCAGACGTAAAAATGCGGAGACGTATTAGAAAAGAACCATTATTTGCCTTTTTTACATTAAATGCATTATTTAGAAATAGCCTAGTTTTCAAATTACGCGCCGAGTCCCTGCATAATAAAGCATGTTTCATTTATCAACATTGTCAAGAAGCTAGTGAGCCAGAATATCCGGGGTATCTCTAGACGCGCGATCCCTTAGACTCGTGCCTCAATTAAAGCCTACTAAATTATGTTACTTTAGGCATTTGTATCAAAAAGGGCTTTATCAAACTGAGATTTTCTATAACATTCGAAGCGATTTCGATCGGTAGATTTTAAGAAATATATAATTTTCAAAAATTTGTTTTTTTTTTAAATTTTTTAACGGCTTTACCGACCAATCCCAAAATTAATCAGAAAACACGTCGATTGCCCCGAAACATGTCAAAATTAGATGATTTGTTCGAGAGAGATCGTTGTTGAAAAATTTTGAAAAAAGTGTTTTTTTTTTAATTTGAACCACTTCAAATTTCAAAAATTCTGGGCAAATTGAGGGTTTTTTCTTGGACACCTAGGAACTTTCGGTAAAAAATAAAAGCATCGGATGCATCCTTAAGACTCCGGATTATTATTGGTAGTTTTGGGTTTTGCTAATGTTTTTGGATTTATTCTCCCCCTGCAATGTCTCTAAAAGTGTCAAAAAAAATAGATGATGCCTTGACAAAATACATACATTTATTTATAGGCCTCGGCCGAAACATGACAGAAATAAAAAAGCCCACAGATTAACATGTTTAAGTTATAAATAGAAACAAAATTAGTTTTTTTTTGGATTCCAAAAATATCTAATATATTATTGCTTTTATCTTTAATCATTTTTTAATAATTTGGAGTCCCGTAACTTACCAAACACCTTGGGTTTTTTATGTATTACATATATCATAAAATAAACTATTGGGTCTATTTGTTATTCAGAAATAGTATACTTTTTTAGGACTAGGTGTGTACAAAAAAAATAGTGAAAAATATTTCTGAATAATAAACAGACCTAGAACTAGCTAAACTAATCAAACTGAAGACAAGTCTTGCTCCTATTTCAAAGCTTGTGAATGACTATAACAACTAAAACTTTTAAAAGTTAAACAAATGTTCTCTGTTCTAACAATTTACATTTTAGAGATTCTTTCTGTTTTTGTATTTAAAGTATCCTCATTTTACCCTATGTTTTTGCTTACCACAAAATTGCTTACTTTAACCACAAAAATAAGATAAAATTGTTTATTGTTCTGCAAAAACGCAGAACAATAAACTGGCAACGTTGCATTAGTATTACCAACCTTTGAAGAATACGAAAGCGCGTCCGCCATCTTAAAAAGGCAGCAATACTAAAGTTTCGGGCACTTTTTATAAATATAGCAGGGCACAAGCATTATCACCTCTAATATCAGTGTAATTAAACTAAAAATTAATTGATGGCGCTTCATTAGTGCATCCTGCCGAACAAGCCCACAATTGTGTTCAGCTATGATGATGGATGAAGTGCCATGGTTTTCCTGAAGGAGAAAATAAAGCCGAACTCGTTGAGAGGTTAGCGGTGCTTCTCAATTACAGCACAAGAGCTCATTATGCGGTGAATGCCCAGCATTGAGTGTTTCAACTACCGCAACGCCTTGAATAATCAGGCTATAAGAGAGCAAAAATGTTATCCGAAGCCCGAGGTGTTGCAGTATTTGAAACACTCACGCTGAGCTCTAGTATCGTAATTAAAAAATACCCTAGGATATTCGCCAAATGCCCTGAAAGATTAATAAAAGTGTTAAATTTAATAAGGTTAGTAGGGCAAAAATTAAATTTTTTGGGACAAATTTTGCTGGACAAAGTGCTTTCGTTTACTTATTTTAATAAGTTTTCGGCGATATTCAAAGTGTTTTATTGCTGATTTTTTTATAAACATATGCGCTGCTCAGACAATTGTAAATAAAGTGCCCGAAAAACACGGCAAAAGTTGGAGCATGCCCACATTTTTTTTTAACTGTTACAAGGCCTATTCGTAGGTTTGCTAGCCCTGGATTAAAAACGCTTGGATAATCACTCTTTTCCTTAACTCAAAAGTTAGCCCAGGATTAAAGTTGACCCGGAGCCAGCTAACTTGGAGAATTATCCCTCGATTGATAAACTAACCCTAATGTAAACTATTTACGTTAACAAAATATTAATATGCCTATGTATAACCACAACTTACCCACAGTTATCCCTCTTCATTTCGCATTCATTTCTGTATATTTTGTTGTCTGAACCACAGATAAAATTTCTTTCATCCGGACAGTTTTCATTGCACAAAGCAGTTGTTCTACAATGGTGAAGTGGCACTTCAATGACTAGTTGACCACATGTTTCTTTTTTTAAATGACATCTCGATCTGAAAACAAAAGATACATGTAGAGAACACTTTTCTTACATACAAATCGGTATTCAGTAAAAGTATCAGCATTTCTTTGTCAGAAGCGGATTTCTTTGTAATATTATGTTTAATCGCCACTATGTGGTAAGAACAACTAAGAAAAATACTAAGTTCACATTTTTATGCAAAAAGACAAACTTCTGTGAATTTTGACTTTTTTTGTCCTTGGATTTTTTAAGTATTTCCGTTTGCCTAAAGAAAACTTTTATGTGTTTCTCAGTTTATTAAACGTTTAAGTAAAACAAAAAAATACAAGATGTCGAAGGGCTTGGCTTATTGCCTAAAAGAAAGACATATTTTAATATACATGATGAGTTTTTTAAAGTATTACAATGTGATGTGATGAAAACGGTTTCAAATATTTTCATGAAATTTATACGTTAATATATTTTTCAAAATTTTTAAAATTTTTTTCCTTTACTCCTATTTGATGGATCGGAGGTAACTTGGGATTTCAAGCTGGCAAGCAAAGTTTAAAATATATTGTCTTGTATTTTATATTGATGTATTTTTTTTACCTGTACTGGGTGGCGCCTTTTCGATTTTCTACAGTAATGCGAAACTACAAAAAATCATAAAATCTGATGACGAGTTTGATTTTCGAAACAATTGCAACGGTAAAAACAGTTTTTTGACGTCTAATTTTGACGATTTTAGCACACCCTTGTATTCGGTGGTTAGTAAAGATATTAAAGAAAAGTAAACAGCAAGTTTGTGTAGAATTTTACGTATAACTCAGTGACGTGCTTATTTTTTTTATGAGTTACTATTTTAAAGAGATTTTTTTTTAAATCGATTTAAAAAAAAATGGTTAATTGTGAAAAAAAAACAAAATTTATGAAAAACGAGACATCAAGAACCTAAACATAGAATTAAATTTTGCACTTCTGGTATAAATTGTTATTATATATTATTATTTTCCATTATTTAATTATTTATCAATAATTTATTTACTTTATTTTATTTTTTTAAACGATCCATAGGTAACTAGCTTTTCATCTAGTCTTTTAAATTTATTAATTCTTAGTTGTCTTTTTTCTGAAAATCCCAATAAAAAGGTGTTAAACACAGATTCTGGTTTAACACCTTTTTATTGGGAATCAGGTTCACAAACGTTTCTATGATAACAATTCAACGTAACTTAATTATGACAACTGTTTAACATTTAACTGTCTGTCAACTACTGCTCTCTTCGAAAGTCAAAAATAAACTGGCCCCTGCGGACTTCCTCGCCCTTTTTATAGTAAAAGAATATGAATAATATATGAAAAAGAATGAAAAGGTCTAGAATTAACTAGAAGAATTTTCTACTACAGGATGCTAGAAAAGTATAAAATGGATTTCTTCAGCGCCCTTAAGATAATCCGCAATGGCCGTTGAAAAAGGGAAAACTAAGGTAATTTATATCAAATAAATTATTAAACTAGAAAAAATAATTCTAACTTTCTACATTTCTATTGACTAAACAAATATTTTTAAAGTCCGTAACAATACATTTGTAGAAAAATACAACCGCTTGTATATTTTTTAATTAAAATCAAAATTTAAGAACGCGATAAGCAGGCGGTAAGTATGTATTTAATTCTTATTTGTTGCTTGAACGTGGTATCCAAAATATTGCACTCGACAACGTGCCATCAAATTTGCTCTATCTTTTGTAGTTTCCCTAATACTATAAAAATCCATCAAAAAAGTGCCATCCCATACAATTGTACATTGTATAATAAGTCTTCAAGGTTTAATCCAAATTTATAAGAACTTTCCGAACTGCCCTCCTGTGTTTCATAAATTAATATTTAACTAAAAATGCACAAATACTAAAATTTACTGGTCATAGATCAGATTTGATTTTAAAATAATTAATAACTTAATGCTAATTAATTAACAAGAGTACCTATTGGGAAGGATCGCTGTAATTAAACATAAATTTGTAAAGTTTAAAGCATAGTTATTATTTTATGGTAGAAATTTGCTTTACGGGCAACAACTCATAGTAATTAATTAATTGAATAGGTAATACTAGTTTACGACTAAAATACATCAGTACTTTTTAGACTCTACAGATAAAAACTAAATTAAATAAATACTTGTTCTATTCTTATTAGGAATAAGAAAGCAATTTAATGGTGACAACACCATTACAGAAGCCACTACGAATGACTGGTAAAGCTTATGCTATGAATAAATTAAAAGGGGAACATATTCATATTGCCGTCTAAATTATTTTTTTTAGCATCTCTCTTAATTACTTGCATTTTGGGCCTTGGTGACATTGAGTGTTGTGCCATTGACGTTTTGACTAGAATGTTTGACAATTTTGGCCCCCATATTCTTACGAGTGTTTTGTTATTTGATCGTGATTTGTGTTGTTTACAGCTGAAAATTACGTCTCAGCGAAAAAAACTAAATTATTTTATTAATATTTGTGTGCAAGGATTTATTATGACTAAAAGGGCCCATTGATCAACAAATCTCCACTTTTGGTATAAAATTTAATCTTTTGCGACTGGGAAATGCTGCTCCCTTACCGACGAAAATTGTGAATATGTTTTTGTGTCAGAAAACATTGATGCTGTGCAAAAATTATTAATGCAAGATCGTCATGTGATATTAGTTCTACCAGCATATATAAAATATTACAATAATATTTAGTCACGAAAACGGTATGTTTTCGTAAGATTAGAGTACCTACTTTTTAGTATATAGTTAAATGTTTGTAAAAAAACTTTATCAAGAGTCCTTATTAATACAGGGCATAAAAAAGGGGGTCATGAGTATCACAGCTAGTCCGTCTTGCAGCTGAGAGTAATACACAACTCTTCCTTAGATAGTAATTTGAAGAGTGTTACTTAATATCACATCTTATTAAAATATATTTGGAAAATACCTGGTGGTTTATTAATTATATCTAAAAAATTTGATTTAATTGGAGCATTTTGGGAGCCAGTATCTTCGAAGAGAACACCTATACGAAAAAAGAGTATTTGAACTTATAGAATTTTTTTCACGTGTTTTTTTTTAATCCGCGAAGTTATCTACTTTTTTTTGGGCACCTTGTATATGTTGATCTATATTGTTATTTTGTTTATAATTTTATTACAAGAAGTTTTAATTGTGTGCTGCTTTTTCTCTTAATTGTATTTGTAAATAATTTTTGAGAAAGGCAGAAAAAGTTGCTTTTTTTTAAATGGGACACTCTGTATGTAGTTCTACTGTTGGTGTTAAACTAACATTTTTCCTTTATTGCAACTACATACCTAATATTGATTTTAAAAAAATGGTTAATTGTGAAAAAAAAAAGAAATTTATGAAAAACGAGACATCAAGAACCTAAACATAGTATTTAAATTTTGCACTTCTGGTTTTCTCTTAATTGTGTTTTTTAATAATTTTTTGAGAAAGGCAGAAGATTCGTGCCTTTTCAAAATTTATTCACAAACAAAACTAAAAAAAATCGAAACACATATTAGAAACTTTTCGATTTAAATTATAGAGTCATAAAAAAAAACGAAATAAATACTTTACACATTGTATTCAGTTGACACCTTTATTTTTACGAAAACACCCACTAGTTTAGTCGAGAAGTGTCTTTCCTGCGAAAAATAATTAGAAGGCTTCAAAAAATATGAGTTTTTCGACGTGAAAAACAAATCTGAGAAAGGCGTCTTTTTTTTATCTTGGGACAGTCCACGAAAGCTGATGCCTACCGTGGGTGTCTTCAGTGTGGTGAGAGGGAGTTTGTTCACACGGGACTTAAATTTTTGGAGATTGGGAGGAGAAGGAAAAACTTCTGCGGGCAGCAGGTTCCATAGTCTTGACACTCTAGGAATAAAGAAGGAACGAAGAAAGCGGGAAGTTCGGGGCCTCTCTAACTGAACTGTAAAAGGATGCATAAAGTTGCACTACGTGTTGCTCTGTTGGGAGCTGCAGAGAAGGAATAATACTGGCCAATTCCTCTGAGCAGAAGCCGTGAAAATACCTATAGAAGAGCGGCAGATCCCCTACAGCTCGACGATGGGCAAGAAGAGGAAGCCTTTCTGTGAGCGTTGGATCATTAATAAGATTGAACAGCTCTTTTGAATGGAGTCAGAATGCTAAGTGTTGAGGGAGCCATTCCCCAGACATGAGAACAATATTCCAAAGAGAGTCTGATTTGGGATACATACAGAGTGTAGATTGGAAGAAGAGAAATATTTTCTGGCTCGAAAGAGGAATCCAATCTTTTTGAAGCTGCCGAAGCTATGGATGAAATGTGTTTGTGCCAGTTGAGGTTATTCTCAAAAGTAACGCCGACTAGATTAAACGACTCTTTGTTCTGCAGAACTTGGCCGCTCATATGTAACGGATGAGCATTCGCAGACTTTTTCGCGACAGCGAACATGCCCTGTGTTTTTGAGGCATTAAACTGAACACGATTTTTGGCGCCCCAACCCAAGATAAGTTTGAGGTCTTGTGAAAGAGATATCTGCATTGACCTGCGCTTGTTTTCAAAATCAAGAATTACACGGTGGCTTAAGAAATTGAATACTAGAGTGGAGGGTACTATCGTCAGCAAAACTATGAATGGGATTGATTGTGGAAGAGAGAAGATCGTTAATGTGTAGAAGAAACAGCGTGGTGCCAGCACTGAGCCCTGGGGCACCCCAGCATTAATTTGGTAGAAGCTGGAGGAATGACCATCTACACTAACTGATATACGTCGATTAGAAAGGAAACTGGAAAGCCAAGAGCAAAGCTTAGGTGGAAGACCGTAAGAAGGAAGTTTGTTAAAGCCCATCATGCCAGACCTGATCGAAAGCTTTGGATATGTCAAGAGCAACGATCTGGGATTCACCAAGAAACTCAAGGGACTTGTTCCAGTTGTGTGAGACAAAGGAAAGAAGATCAGCTGTGGATCTACTGTGACGGAATCCATATTGTCTATCATGTAAGATCTTATGTTTTTCCAGATACTTTAAGATTTGGGAATTAATGAATTTTTCCATTACCTTGCAAACAACTGAAAGAAGAGATATAGGTCTATAGTTAGAAGGGAGACTTTTGGATCCTTTTTTGGGGACAGGTTGCCCCGTGCAGCTTTCCAACTCTCCGGAAAATGCCCGTTTCGTAAGAGATTCGAAAGAAACGAGTTAAGATGGGTGCAAGCTCGGGAGCACATTTTTTAAGACGATTGCTGGTATGCCATCCAGCCCAGACGATTTTTAGTATTAAGAAGAAAGAATACGCTTGATCTGTTTGACTTTAAAAATTATATCGGACATTTTATGAGAACAGGGACAACTGTTGGAAGAGAAGATTAATAGGAGGATCAAGCGTAGAATTGGCAGCAAATTGTTTGGCAAAAAGCTTCCTTTGGAGGTAGAGACAATTCCATCTTCAGAGATTAGGGGTGGAAAAGAATTTGTGCAAAAGTTCTGACTAATATTTTGCAAAGGACCAAAAAGCTTTACTGGGCCCTTTAGAGCAAGAGAACTTTATCTTTTATTCGATTGTTAAAACGGTCTTTTGCTTTCTGAGATGGTCTGATTATACTGATTTCCTGCTTCGATGCTAGCCTGTCGATTTTCGGGACTGGGGTTTTGAAGAAACTTTTTGTGGGCTTGAAGTTTTAAAGTCTGGCTTTGTCACAGGATTTAAAAAACCACGGTTTGTGATTTAAAGTTATGGGGTTCTTTTTTAGTGTGGGGAATATAGGTCTCAATGCCTAGTTGAATTGTTTCGGTAATTTGTTTACATATTTCTGAAGGATCTGAAAAAAGCAGTGGATTCCAAGGGTAGCTGGAAAAGAAATCTTTTAGACCATCCCAGTCGGCCGAATTGTAGTGCCAGAGGTTCGTGGCGGCATGTTTCAGTTGCCTCAAAATGATGGGTATGAAGGTGACCAAACCATGGTCAGAGCGCCCAAACAGTTACTGATCTTGATAGAGTTCGGGTGGAAAAAAGAATTAGGGGTTAGAATTATGGGTGGGAACCCTAGGAAAGTAGGTTTCCATAATTAGATTGGTGAGCGAGTTCTGATTGCAAATTTTCTGCTGCTCTGCCTTGTGTATCTGTTTTTGTGGAGCCTAGCCAATCCTTATTATGAACATTAAAATCCCCGAGGACGATTACTTCGGTCAATGGAAACTGGGAAATAATATTGTCGATTTTTTTTGAGGATTTTTTCTGCCAATAAAAATTGCAATTGTTATAAACAAAAAATGAAAAAAGAAGCTATTTTGATTTTTGATGATAACTCAAAAACCATAAGAGACAGCGGAAATTGCAAAAAGGATCCTTAAAAGCGAGAAAATTTCCAAAAAAAGTCTTAACTCCCGGAACTCTATCTCCATTATTTATAATTTTAATTTAACGCTGAAAATGGGCCTCCGCGCGATGTTTTTGGTTGCGCGCTCGGAGCCAAAACCGAGTACGTCACACTAAATAATTCTTTTTAAGGTATTAAATATTAATTAAAAAAAAAAAAATATGGTGTATTCGGATCACTTCAAAGAATTCATTCCCGTTGAAAATATAACTTAAAGTTAATTTCTTAATAAGTTAGACAATTGGTAATTAACAAAATTGTTTCAAAATTTCGTCTTAATTGTACATTAAAAAAATGTTAAGGTAAAAGATTTAAAATTTAATACATTTCAATTCTTTGTTTATAATAATTTTATAACTTTGACAACATAACTTTGATTTTTCATTATTTGTTTTAAAATTATTATAAACAAAAGATTATATTTTTAAAATTTGTATGGCCTGCTCTTGTTAAGTATATGTATAAAAGGGACTTTACGAAGAAAAAAAAAATTTACGACAATTATTTAAACGTTTTTTTTAATGTACAATGAAGACGAAATTTCGAAACCATTTTGTTAATTAACAATTGTCCAACTTGTTAAAAAATTAAATTTAAGTTAAATTTTCAACGGAAATAAATTCTTTGAAGTGTTCTGAACATACCATAAATTTTTAAAACTTTTTAGTTAATATTTAATACCTTAAAAAGAATTATTTAGTGTAAGGTACTTGGTTTTGATTTCGAGCGCGCAACCAAAAACGTCGCGCGTTCAGCGTTAAATTAAAATTATAAATAATCGAGATAGAGCTCCGGGAGTCAGGACTTTTTTTGGAAATTTCCTCCTCTTCAAAGATATTTTTTGCAATTTTCGCTAGCTCTTATGGCTTTTAGGTTATCCTTTAAAATCGAAATGGCTTCTTCTTTTTCAGTTTTTTGTTAATAACAATTGCAACTTTTATTGGCAGAAAAAATCCTCAAAACGCCTTTCTCAGATTTGCATTCCTCGTCGAATGAGCTATCGCTCATATTTTTTGAAGCCCTTTAAATATTTTTTGCAGGAAACACACTTCTCGACTAAACTACACAAAAATAAGACATATTCCATACGAAGTTTTTTTTGTACTGTTTCTATTTAGTTTTGTTGGGGAATAATTTAGGAAAAAGGCAAGGAGCACCAGCTAAAACTCTAAATATCTTTTTTTTTAATAAATATGACTAAATATAAAACATGTTATTTATAAGAATATGAACCAAATAGTTTAATTTTATAATTTTTTTAATAAACAATTATTTAACAATACAAAAATAAATGTATCTATTTTTTAATTTTAAGTTGGAATTATCCGTAATTATCTAAATTCAGCATTATAACTTGCCCTTAGTGTAAGGTAAATTAAACTAATTAATCTTATACAAGCAAACCTGCCAAATCAATCTAATTATTCAATTTCATGTTACATTAATTTCGTACAGGTTACATCACTTTCTGGGTGTAAAGTTAAAATGAAGTAATTAGGTTAATGAAACAAAACCTGTATACTGAATTTAACCTTATTGTTATACATAAATTACACTGTTTCGCATTTAAAATTTTTTTGTTGCTTCCTGATTTTTTTTCAGTTTCAGTCCAGAATTAAAAAATCTTATCTATATAAGGCTCTATTTTTACTCTAGTTGTATGTGCAGATAAAAAGATAAATGCTTTTCTGCAGCTTTACTAAGAGTTCATTAAGAAAAGCTTTCAGATTGGATGTGTTTTCACGTAACGACCATTTATTACCGACCAAATGTTGGTTTCTGACTCTGCTGTTCCATTTGCTTAAAATACAGCAATATTTGCTCTACCCACTCTGCAGTCCTGTAAGTAGTGCAACAACCTTTATATCGACACAGATATTCCATTTAAAATTTGCGTATTTTACGCATGTTTTTGTACGTCTCGTTCATATTTTTAGCAGGACTCACGGAAAAAATAAGTTGTTCGTTTCCATATCAATATAAGTGTGTTTAGACTTGTCTTCGACAAGTCAATAAACCGTGACCACTCGGTAGTTTATTATTAAAAGCCAAATATGTTGTTGATGTTTCCTACGTAAAAATACTTAAGTTTGGCGCAAAGGATTGCAAAACAGTGTTTTATAAAATTTCTGTACGGTGCCATTTATTTAGGACATGCAGTATAATTTAGAATATATGTTTTTAGATTAAATAAACATGGGAAAATAATAAAAACTACATAGATATTGCGCCACCCCATAATTCAATTTAAGTCCTGTTGTAAACTTAATTAAACCAAGTAACTCCATATAAAGCAAATTCTAAACTTTCTATTATCCTGGATAATTTCAAAAATAAAAAAGTTGTCAATGATAAAACGCCAAATTTTAAATCCATGTTTAGAAAATATGCAGTATAAACATACCTGTATACATTTCCATCACTTCCACAGACTGGTTCCTCATCAATAAGATTATCACAATCATTCGGACAGTAGTCTTCTTTCAATTCGGTACAGTTACCTACATGAGCGAACTGAATTCCCTTAATACATGTTGCCAGATTAAGTTGACACTGATTGTTGTAAGTCCGAGCATCCGTTCCACAGACCGGATCTATGTCATTTGAACATTTGGTTTTCAGGCATTTGGTAAGTCGGTTTTTGCATTTATCAAAGTCAACTTTCACGACTCTTCGGTTATTTCTGTAAAAAAAGAATATATATAAGATTTATTAGAGCAGATCAGATGACCTTAGCTGAATCTAAACGAGTTTTAGTTAAAACTTTAAGTTTTTTTATAACTTTTACCTACCCACAATTAAGCATTTTTAATTCGCATTCACTTCTGTAAATATATCCGTCAGATCCACACGTTGGTTTTTCAACTTCATTTCCACAGCCTAGAGGACAACCAATTCCGTGTGCCGTTCTTTCTTGGCCTGAGCAATAAGCCATTGGAACTTCAAAAACGTGTTTTCTGAAAATAGTATTAATAATTTAACTTAAAGAACGTGTTATCAATAAACTTTAAAGGCTGATTAAAAACATAAGCCATTGGTTAAGGGGCCTTGGCCATAAAAATACAAAAATGTTATAAACATAGTTCCACAGGGTGTAGA